>BGPR01014041.1:0-40197 GCA_013235015.1 Araneus ventricosus | reverse complement strand
AATTGTAATAATAAATATCTTGACTTAATTTTGATTAATTTAGATTTTAATGATATTTCTGTCAGGCACAGCGATAGCCCTTTGTTCCCTGAAGACAAACATCATCCTGCTCTGTCAATTTTCGTGGGTTTTGTACCTGTCCACCTAAATAAGAAGAATGTGAATATCTTTAAACTTGATTTTTAAAAGGGCAGATTTTTTAGGCAGTTCCGTGAAATTGCTTGGAATTTTTTACTTGACTTTAATGACATAAATGATGCAGTTTTTAGCTTTTATAATTGTTTATACGATATTTTCAGCGGAACTATTCCTTTTTTAAAAAATGCTACTTTGAGATTTCCCTTTTGGTACTCAATGGAAACCAAGAGACTAAGAAAAAAAGAAAGCCACGGTCCGTAAATTATCTTTAAAATGTGTTAATCCTGGTTTATTTGATGAATTTAAATCTTTACGATCTTCTGTTAAGTATAATATCCAAAAGGATTACAACACGTACCTACGGCATACGGAAAATAATCTAATTTCGGATCCTAAAAAATTTTGGTCTTATTTTAAAAATAAAAACCTCAATTCTCCCGATAGTTTATTCTATAATAACGTGTGTTATGAAAATGATGGCGGCGATATTGTATATGCTTTTGATGATTATTTTAGTTCTGTATTCAAGCCTAGCACAGACTTTGATGGAAATTATTAATGCGAAAGCAACTGCGTCGGCGATCTTGTTAAAATCGAAAGCATTACCTATGAAGATGTGGTTTTGGCTATCAAGGAATTAAAATCTTCCCTAACTGTGGGTGTTAACATACCTTCTTTTATTATTAAAGGATGTGCAGAGTTTTTGATTTATCCCCTTCTAGCTTTGTTTAACCTGTCGTTGAGAACAAAAGTGTTTTCTGATGTCTGGAAGCAAACAAGAATTATTCCTGTTTTTAAAAAAGTTGATGCACAGAATTGTGAAAATTATCGTCCTATTGCTATTTTAAGTCCTTTTTCTAAGATTTTCGAAAGTATAATCCATAAAAAGCTTTACAACCAAGTTAAAAACATAATTTCTACATCTCAACACGGGTTCATACCAAAGCGCTCAACAACCACTAATTAATTCTGTTTGACAGATAAAATTATTTCCTCATTTGAATCTGGTTCTAATCTTGATGTTATTTACACCGACTTTTCTAAGGCCTTTGACTCTCTCGATTTTGGCATTCTTTTAAAAAAGTTACATAGTATTGGTTTTCATGTAAACCTGATCGATTGGCTGCTTTCTTACTTATGTATTCGAACACTCTGTTTATTTTAATAATGCTGTATCTCATGAGTTTACAAGTACTTCCGGTGTTCCACAGGGCTCTTATCTTGGACCTCTACTTTTTTTTATTCATTAATGACCTTACTTGTGTATTTAAGTACTCTGAATGACTTTCATTTGCTGAAGACTTGAAATTGTTTAGTTCAATACGTTCTGATTTAGATTCTGTCCTTTTACAAAGAGATCTTGATTGTCTTTTTAAGTGGTGCACAGACAACAGATTACACCTGAACATTGAGAAATGTAGTGTTCTTAGTTACATTCGAAAAGCTCAACCTTTGAAATCATGTATATAAAATTAACAATCTTGTTTCATCACGCTCAAATACAGTCACTGATGTTGGGATCATCTTTGACGCCAAACTTGATTTTTCCCAATACTTCGATACCATGGTCTCTAAGACATATCGCAGGCTTGGAATTCTTAAGCGTAGAACCAGAAAATTTTCCAGTAAACTTACCCTGAAGGTCTTGAATTGCCCTCATGTCCGATCCAATCTGGAATATTGCAGTAATATTTGGGCAATTACCGAAACAAAATTGAAATTATTGAGTGAATACAAAACTTTTTGAGTTTTACTTTACAAGAAAAATGAATTTTACTTGCAGGATGTATCTTCTTCACTCATGCGTAATATTTTTAATATGCATAGTTTATGCTCTAGACGAGATGTTTCTTGCAGTAAACTTTTCTTTTACTAAGTTATTAATGGTTAAATTCACTGTATTAATATTATGCGCTCTATAGATTTTGATGTGCCCGCCTGATTTTTAAGAAACCAAAGTTCCTTTCCAAATTTATATTCAAGATTTAATCATATTAATAGGCTCTCGTTATATAGGTTTTATAAAATTTTTAACAAGTTCTCTGATGAACTTGACATCTTTAATATGTCTCTTGGTGCTTTTAAATTGAAATGTTTGCATCTTTTAAATATGTTTTATTTTGCCCTTTTACAACATTTTAGATTTCTATGCGTTTTGATTTTCTGTTTTCTTATGTAATCGACCATTTTTTAAATGTTTTTTATAGGTTTTAATTTTTGTACGCTGTTTTTTGAGCCATGGTTGAATTTATTTTTATCTTAAGTGTTGCAATTTATTTTTATCTCAAGTGTGTATTTACGTTCTTAAACTTTTAAACTCCTATTGTGTTTTTAGAAGACTCGGTACTTGCATGTTTTGACTTCTTAACCCTTGCTTTTTGGAAATGGTCTTTTAATTTTTTAAAAATTACGACTTTTAGTATCATAGTGTGTTTTAATGTTTTCGTGATTATGTGTTTCGTTTTTAATTATATATACGTTTGCAAAAGTTTTATGAATTTGCGTATTCTCTTTGTTCAACTTTTTATTTTCTAGCGTATTTTTTTAATTTACTCGTTGTAGCCAGTCAGTTAATTAGACTTAAAAGCGCGCAAATCTTCGCATTTTCCTTTCATGGCCGATGAGAATACTACATTTTGAATTTCCATCTACATTTCCACAATTGAGTAGTTTTTTGAGTTTAAAATATGTTAACGGAGGCGCATGAATTTAAAGTTCTATTATAAAAGTTTCAGAGGTATTATAATCGAGGATTTATTTTTCAGAGATCCAAGGACCTTTTAGAAGTTTAGTGATTTCATTGCATTTGTCTTCTTGTAGCTTATATTTTTCATCGTGTTAATATATTGTCGCTTAACAAACAACACCACCTACATCAAGTTTTAAAAAATTAAACAAGAAAAAATATTTAGTTTTTCGCAATCAAAAACGAATAATTCTGAACTTTTTTTTTTATCTTTTGATATGAACTAGAGACCGCTTGTTCCTACTAGATGTGAAATAAAAAATTTAGAAATATCAGTTATTGACTGCAAATAACTGATTATTTTCCTCCTCTTTAAAATTTCAAAAAAATGAGATAGTTGGTGCTGCTTGGTAAGCGACGATATTTATAATGACATTTAAAATGTTTGCTCCCGATTAGCGCAGAATGGGGTTGGAAGGTAATTAGCGGAAGAATGTCTAAAATAGTTATTGTAAGGTCTTATAAAAGTTATTTGAGTTGGAATATGGCTGTTGATGATTTTTTTGATAGAACAGACTATCTGTTGGGTTTGGTTTATGGCACAAGGTCAAGTTTTGGCCGTATTGCACCAAACACCCGTTAGAAACGAATCACACACTAAAATTCAATTTGAAACATTGTTAAAAGAGACGTAATTAAGTCTCATTTAATATCTGAATATCTTTCAAAGAGGTAAAAATATTTGCATGAATATTGTTTCCTAAAATGTCATTATTATGAACATCAGTCGCTCCAAAGTGGGCTTATCGTTGAAGTGTAAATTTTGGCATGTATGCAAGATATGTTTTATTGTTAAAATGCAGTTGTATCTTTTACAGGCATGTGCAAGATCAACACGTTATAAGTTTCTGTGAATTAAATAGACGTGGCCTATTCGAAATATAATTATAATGACTTCGTGTTTTTAAGATAAATATAAGCTTTTGAAGCTTTTGAAAGACGGCTGAATTTTAAATAATTTATTCGTATAGTGTTTTCCCCACATTGTTCGCCAGACTTGATTCTGGGATATTTCAATACCTTGTACTGCGTCAAGCAATGTAGCAAATCTGTCTTTCACAATGACTTATCCTGTTGCTGCCTTGTCAGCTTTTTCAATTCCAAGAATTCCAACGTGTCCTGGGATCCAACAAATTTTCAATGTGAAATAATTTTTGAGATAATTATAGATTTGAAAGGAATTGAGAATTAATCGCTTAAGGATATAACCCGAGTTAACTCGTTCCAACTTCCTTATGTTTTGAAGGATATTCAAAATATTTTGGTCTTTAACCTTCCAGCGGGCGCGCGTTTGAAAGAGACACTTGAATTGTGCATCGTATTACATATATATATCGTTATGTTATATACTTAAGTGCAATCTTACAATCGCCATTATTACTATTAGAGATATAGAAAAAGACGACTTAGCTATTTTTAAGACGTTCCGTGCCACGTGTACCATTTATAGTAAACGCTAAACTTTGCATTCAGGCCACGTGTACCATCAATCGTAGATGTGGCTCACACTAATGGTACATAGAAATCGAAAAGTTAAAACTGATAGCAGTGACATTTGTAAAATGAATGGTAAACGATAACTTCGCTAAACGAGCTAATTAATCATGTGTTGACGATATAATAAAATATAATAAGATGTATCAATCTTTAGTCAAAACATGAAATGGCTTGAATGACAAGTCAAGAAAAAACGGCTAGCCACGGAATTTGTTAAAAGGTCTAGGTATGCTGCATTGTTAAGATGTGAATACAGAACAAAAAGGATGGAGCTTTTCGGAAATTTCTATATATGGACAATCAGCTGCTGAGCCAACATGACCTTAAGATTTTGAGTCATCGTAGCTTTAAACCTTTTTATACAGATATCGTTGCGACTGTTGGATATGACTGTCAAAGTAGTATTCGGTATCGTAATCGGATAAACTCACGAGTACCGTTGTATGTGATAGCTTCTGCCTGATATGCTTAACAGCAGCTGACCCTAATTGTTGGCTCATAGTGTACTGCCTTAAACTTTGTAACAGGTAGAGAAAATTAATATAGAAAAAAGTATGAGTGTCAGACGGAAAGTACCGTTTTACAAAGCTCTTGTTATGTCTGTCTTGACGACGGTATTAGCATACGTTTTTCTTAATTATCTATTTACAATGTTTCTTTCCATTACCTTGAATAAAAGTGTTTCTAATGCATTTCTTTTGCATTTCCTGCAATTTTCATTAAGTATAGAAAATTGGTGGGATTTTCTATGAATATATAAATGTACTTTGCTTTTAATTTTTTTATTTGAAACATGTAGGTAATTTAAACAACGGAATTATTTTCAGTAAAGTAAATTGAACAAAAATAAAAAATTAAACATTACACATAAATAGAATTTTCATAATGGAAAAAATTATAAATATTTTCTTTTAGAAAATATTTTTTTCAATTTTAAAACCAAACTATAAATATTAACGAAATACTAAAAAATAAAGTAAGACTTTTGCTATCGGACTTTTCAGTTACATGAAGCTTCTTACTTTTTAATGCGTTAAAAACCAGAACAAAATTAAGGTATGTAGTGGACTCAGAATGTCATACGCCTTTTTCAATTCTTTTTATTCGCTTTTAAGAAAATTCCCCAGCTACAAGATTCTGGCAAACAAAAGTTATGAGGTAAACTATGCGTTAAAACCAAACACTTTGGTTTTTTTCCCGTTGTTTGAATTTTCATCTCAATTCTAATTGGTCAACAGCATATCACGGAATTATAAGAAATATTGGATGAAGTGTGTTTGTGAAAACATTCATCGCCGTTATTCACTTTCTATAATCAAATGTGTTCAAAAGAAATTGGTAATCAAAAATTAATCAGTCATGATCACAGCATATAAAAAGGATGCAACATTCATCAAAAGAAAATTCAGGAAATATATAATAAAATTAATAATAAGTACTCTTTCGGTAACATTTTAATGTGATTATTCTATCAAAACAATTTACGATATAAAAGTAAATGTATATTTATTTTTTATATTCTGAAGCATTTCAATCGTTTTACTGTATATGTCTATGTATTGTGAACCCTCTGGTACGTGATACACTTGTTTAGGATGTTAGAAAGAAATGACAGAGAAAACAATTTCAATCGATTAAATTTCTCTTATTCATTTATTAACGTTGAATTTAGGAAAATATTGTTAGCTATTAAATATTCATGAATTGGGTTTATTTAAGTGTAGTCTAAAATGACATCCTATTGCTCGTTAATCACGGCGACTCACGTCTGAGATTGAAGTAATCTTTGTAAATAAATGACACCTTCTCTGCTATAGGAACCCCTTGACATAGGATTTTATTTAACATTTCAATTAGTTGCCACGACCCATCTGTTGTATTTTTTATTATTTCAATCTCTTTAAGATGGTGAAGGATACTTAGCCATTTAAGAGAGTCCAGTTGATTTTCATGTATAAAATGAATTGTTACGTTAACATAAATACGAATTTAAATAGCAAAAATTCTGTAATTTGATGCACGTGACAGAGACGCCAATGTATGTAAAGAGGTTAACTGCAGTAGAGAACGGGTCATCTCATTATAAAATAGGTGTGAATCTTATTTGATTCATATCATTATTAACTTTTTACAATTGAGAAAAATGCAAAATATTTATAAATTCATAAATTATGTAGTTAGGATCTATTTTTAATCCCAAGGATGGATATTTCAGTGCTGTGGATTCCATAATCTTCATTGTTATTCATTTATTGGTATTTGCATGGGAAGATGATTTCGGCTTGAACATATGGCATGCGGAAAAGTAAAGGGCACTTTCAAATTTTCTTTGTCTGAAACTAAATGTTGAATTCTATCACAAGCGTAACATAAATGATGCACAGAACATTTAGAATGAATTCAAGAATAAAACCACTGAAAATGTAAAAAAGAAATACATCCATTAAGGAGCTCTACCATTAGATTTTAGATAATGCTCGATTTTTTTTTACTTTGATACCTCATCAATGGCATAAGTACGTTGTCTCTTTCAAGAATACATTGCATTTCTTACTAAAATAGTTCTAACAGAGGAAAAACTAGAAACACTAAATCCTTATACTTTAAATGAGCAGTATATGTCAAAAATATTGAAATTCTCTTTGTGAAAATGTGCAACAAAACATGCGACATTAATTCAGGATTTAAAATTTCGCACTTTCCACTAAAAAGGTAAAGGTAGGCATCCTCCCTAAAGGTAACCAACACTTTAGGGAGGATAGTTGTTGACGCCTACGAGTCCTTCCATTCGCCGCGGAGTTTCGCGCCATTGAGGGTGCAGAGTTGAATGAACTTTAGCTGTCCCCTTTCGTGTCCTTGGGGGTGCGAAGATGACTGGAGTTCATTCTAGTTCGGATCGCCTAAGCGAACGGACCCTTGTGTCGTATTCCCCCTTGGGAATGAGAATCGTCTCTCCTTTAATGTTACTACTTAAGAATTTATTTAAATTGTGCCTTGATTGTTCATGTTTTTGTTTGCAATAAATTTATTTAACTATCAGTCCACTGCTCTTATTTACCCTCTGATCTATCCTTCAATAGTCCTCCCTCGAAAAGCGTCCAATAAATTATATTACATATATTTTTATTATGCATTTATCATACTATAGTTAATTCTGTATTATTATTGCAATGAATAAAATATTTCTTTAATTTTTTATCTTTAATATATTTGTGCCCTTTTCATTGAAATAAATGTTGTTCACCTCATTAATATTTAAAACACATTGCTTTAGGAATGTAACTGATTTTTAAAATAAAAACTGAAGAAACTGCATTTAAAAGAATCATGCAATTTTTATTTTATTCATAAGCATTTAAAAAATTATAGTTGTCTTTCATTTAAAAAATAAGTTTCAAATTAAAAGCAATGATATTCTACACACAATTCGTTCAAAAATATGTCCTAATAAAAGAATATGTAAAAGCTGGATGATAAATTATGTATATCAGGTAATATATAAAAATGGAAATTTTCCTATCTATTAAAATGAAAGCTGTAGCCCGAGAAAACACTTCAAAACTGAACTACCCTCGTTGTCTGGAAAATCGTCCCAAATCAAACACTGCAGAAGAATATAATTTAACACTAACTTGGCATTTGTCTCTGGCCCGTGATTCACACCTTTAATTTCAATAATTCAATTAAAATTTCCCTTTAAATCAAAAATATTGTAGTGAGTAGTCACCTAATTATATAAAAAGTCGGAATCGCATGCGTGAATAATAGGAGCTAGCGCCTTAAAGTAGGTACAACTAAGAAAGAAGCAAGGTAACAAAAAGATGAGATTTCTTTTATCTTCATGCTTTCGACTCACGCTTTCTGTGCATGGAGTAGTCGACTTTTAGCCGACATTCGAGTGCTTTCATAGGGGCCCTCCACCCATATCTTTCATTGTTCCTCTAAACGATGTGCATCTAGAGAATTTTTGTCAACAAATGCTTTACCGCATATTCCACATTTGGGATGGGTTTGGAATGCCTCCTTAGAGTGTGTCCTATTTTGAATAGAGTTCTACAATAATCACATTTGAAGAGTTTTAAATCAGAGTGGATGCAAAGATGTTGCTGTAGATACCTTTTCTCGTAGAATTCGTGTGTGCAGTCGCAGCAGCACTTGTAGAAATCTCCGTCTTTGCGTTTAGTGGCATGTTTATCCAGTTCCCTTTGGCAAATCCTGCAGAATTTTGAATGATGTTTTTCATGAATTAAATAATGGTCTTCTAACTGTGTTATACATTGGAAATTTTTTTCGCAAGCATTACACGTGTGCTTACTCTCATGTGAACCCACTTTTGTATAGCGAACTTTGCATACATTGCAAAAGAAAGGTTCAGAAAGGTGCCCCCTACAAATATGCATCAGTATATAAACCTCTTCGCCGCTCCTATATCGGCACTGACAGCACTTGTACGGATTCTTTCCTTCATGCATTTTGACTTGTATAGCGATTTCATCATTGCAAACCAAGTACGTTGGCGTTTTCTTCTCTGTCTCGACTACTGTCTGCAGTTTTAACGGACAACTATTTTGGAGTTTCTCTAAGCACAAATTTGACTGCGAAATATTTTCACGGCATCGTAATGGACCCGGAACTGCAAACATATCATGAACTGAAAATACATTTTTCCCTTCAGATGCCCTGGAATCTGAAAGTTTATCTAGTGTATTTTCTTTTTGAGATGTATTACATATCTGATGGAGTATTTTGTCCAATTGTCAAAAATCTTTTATTGCCTAAATAAGCAAGTACTTGCACACCCTGATTTTGCGAATTCGATTCTTCATTGTTCGGAAATTCTGGATTAATACCTGTCAAACTACTGCTGTCCAATGCAACCTGACTTGCTGTTGCACTTATACACGTCCGAGAAGCGGGATTCATGCCACTTTGTTCGCTGAAAATTGAAATAAATTAGGCACTCATTTCGCAGATTTCGTGTCTTGGTCGTTTGTGAGTTTTATGGTCATGCGTTATCATTTGGTCGCTCGATAAATATCTCTTCCTATTTTGCTCAGAGATTTCCGATGTGACAGTTGATTTAATTTCTTTTGAATTGATTTGCTCAATAAATTCAAAATCTTCCTCTGAAGTCCCTGCTCTTGTATCTCGTTTTCTCCATTGGAATAAAATCTTCATTAGTCGTCTGAGTACTTGCGTCTCGCGTTTGTCGCAGAAGAATGAAGTCTTCATCGAAAGAAGAATTAAGTCTTGATGATCGTCGTCATTAACAATCTTCTGCCGGCACGTAGTTTCCAGAACTCACATTACCGGTTCCGGCGTTTCGGGCTAAGCCTATTCCAGCAATTGAAGTCGCTGTCACTTATTAGCTTTCACAGTAAAGGCAGCTAAGCTCTTAAACGGAAATGCACACATGAGAATAGCCAAAAGCAATCACTTATTCTTCCTTTCAAGTTGAATGTGCTTCCTGTCTTGGGTTACTGGAATGGCACATCAACAAAGTGTGAAGGGCTTTGTCAATTACGTGAATGAATTTTCATTGCTCTCCTACTGAAAGTTTTCGTCGCGTGTCTCGTTTTATTACTGTTGCCACTAATAATGTTATAAAATTTCGTTTCCTTATTCGCAATGAAGTTTTTTGTTTCACGAATATCTATTTATCAAGTCGTTTAAATTTCAAGTAATTTTGTTGAAATGTTCAGATGTTTGATTTGCAACGCTTACAGTAGCGTTTTTCTAATATTTTAAAAAGACGTTCTATGAATGTATATAAATGTACTTTACTTTAAATATTTTTTTTATTTGAAACAAATAGGTAACTTAAACAACGGAATTATATTTAGTAAAGTAAATTGAGCAAAAATAAGAATTAAACGTTACACATGAATAGAATTTTCATAATGTAACGAATTATAAATACTTTCTTTTGGAGAATATTTTTTGAACCAAACTATAAACGTATAACGAAATACTTAAAAATAAAATGAAATGTAAACTCTTGCTATCGGTCTCTAAAGTTTTATAAAACTTTCTACTTTTCTATGTTTTGAAAAACAAAGAACAAAATCAATCTATGTAGTGGACTCGGAATGTCACACGCCCTTTTAAATTATTATTATTTTTTCGCTTTTAACCTTCCAGAGGGCGAACTTAAGCAAATTTTACGACATATCGCGCATCGTATTACATATATATATCGTTTTATTTTGCAAAAATAAATGCAACTTTTATTTATGTTATCTGTATTTATTAGCCTAACAATAAACAAAGATTTTATAAATAAAACTGAACTTAAATATATAAAATGATGTAAATAAGTAATGCGATGCACAATTTAAGTATCTCTTGCAAACGCGCGCCCGCTGGAAGGTTAAGAAAAATCCCCAGTTAGAGGATTCTGTTAGCAAAAATGTCGTGAGGTAAACTATGCGTTAAAACAAAACAATTTAGGTATTCTTTTTCGGTGTTTGAATTTTCATTTCAATATTAAGTGGTCAACAGTGTGCTAATGAATTCTAAGGAATATTGGAGAAGAGTGTGTATGTGGAAATATTCATCACTGCTATTCACTTTCGGTAATCAAATATGTGTTTAAAAGAAACTAGTAATAAAAAATTATTCAATCATGATCAATACATATAGAAAGGATGCAAGAGTCATCAAAAGAAAATTCAGAAAATATATAATAAAATTAATAAATAAGTACTTTTTCGGCAAAATTTTAATGTGATTATCCCATTAAAACAATTTACAATACAAAAACAAATGTATATGTTTTATATTCTGAAATATTTCATGCGTTTTACCGTATATGTCTACATATTGTAAACCCTCTGGTACACGACGCACTTGATTAGGATGTCATAAATAAATTACAAATGGAAGAAGAGAAAAAAATATTTTTTATCGGTTGAATAATGTTCATTATTCAGTTACTGACTTTGAATTCAGGAAAATATTTTTAGCCATTAAATATCCACGAATTAGGTTTATTTCAGTGCAGTCTGAAATGACATCCTATTAACACGATAACCGCCATCACTCGCGTCTGAGATTCACGCCATATATGTAAATAAATGACCCCTTCTCTGCTATAGGAACCCCTTGACGTAGGATTTTATTTAACACTTCAATTGGATGTCACGACCCGTTTGGGGCATTTTTTATTATTTGAATCCATTTAGGATGGTAAAGGATACCTGAGACATTAAAGCGTGTCCAGGTGATTTTTGGACTTAAAATTAATTGTTACGTTGACGCAACTACGGGATTTAAGTAGCCACAATTCTGTAATTCAAGGCACGTGTCTTACACGTTGTTGTAGGTTTAAGGGTTCAGTGGAGTAATTTTCATTATTCAATTACTCACTTCCGAAAGAGGAAAATATTTTTAACCCTCTAAATATCCATAAATTAGGTATATTTAACCCTTTCAGTCGCAAGCATATAATTATTTATTCTGAAATTTGGGAAATGAACTCATTTTGTGCCTAAGGTAAAAGTTCAAAAAAGGAAAAAATTTAGAAATAAAAACAAAAAAACGAAACATTAATCAAGGAGTTGATTTAAGTTTAATTAAGGAGTTGATTAATTTATTAATAAAAACTTAAAAATATTTTCTTCCTGAAGAACTCCTGCTATATCAGACAATTTAAAAATAAGTGAGAAATTTCAAACTCAAGAATCATAATTGTTTATTATGACTCTTGATTTTAAATGTTAACTACACTAAACGTTCAAATTCTCTCATTTTTTTAACTTTATTATAATAATTTTTATTTAATTTTGTAAATTGTAGTTTTAACTCTTTCAGTCCCAAGCATAGAATTATTCATTCTAAAATTCTGAAATTTGGGAAATGTACTCATTTGGGCCTAAAATTAAAGTTCAAAACGAAAAACAAAATTAAGAAAGGAAAACAAAAAAACGGAACATAAAAAAAATTAATATATTTTTAAAAAAAAATAGTTGAAATAAAATATTTTAACATATTTAAAAATAAGAAGATTGAAATTGTACCTGTAATTTCTTTTAAATTATGTTAAAATTAATTTTTATTTTGACTTTTTTCGCTGAATAAAGTGAAGTTCAAAAATGCAATTTTTGAATAGATAAAATCGATAGTGCAGCCAATAATTGGTAAGAATAAGAAATATATTTGAAAAGAGGGAAATGCGAATAATTTAATGATGTCCATTTGGTATCAGAGGAAGGTTTAGATGCCGAGCAAAAAAATTATGAAAATGATTATTCGAAATGACATCTTTGAAACTGAAAGGGTTAGGAGTATTTGAAAGTGGTATCGGATTAGAAATGGAAAAACCGCGATATATATTTAAAAAATACACGAATTAAAAAAATTGTTAATATTTCCATAAGCGCAAAGAAAGATATTTCAGTCAAATGTGGCTTTATTTTCTTTAAAATATAATCGCCATTTTGCCTTTAAAAATAATGCTTCAAAACGGGACTTTAATTTAACTTAACTAATTTCCTGATTCTACATGCACTGATATACCGTGGCGTTATACATTAGCCTTTTGTTTCTATATAAGGATCCACAGTCAATCTCTCACTTTTCAATATTTTGAATCTGAAAATAAAGGTAAAAGATATTAAATATTATGATTATTATTTCCGTCTGTAAATGGCAAACGTTTTAAGACACCGCTTTTATTTGTTATGAATCTGTAATTGCTCCAGTATAACTTTTGTGGATTTTCATAAGTTCAAATCATGGGGGAGGGGAGAATTTAAAGTTGTTCGGGGTATGGCATTCGCGTGGGATCTCAGAGCCCTGTGGTAGAAGTGGTTGTACTCATCCAACCTGCATCCAACTGTTTAGAAAACCCTCGAGGTTATAGGCACCAGAGGTGTGGGGTAGCGTCATGTCATGTATATGGGAATTCCGTAACGCTCATAGAGGGGTTACCTTTAAGGGGTAGATGGATCGGAATTAGATCTAGGAGTTTATTAGGGTTTTAGTCACATTAAATTTAAAACAAAATATTACATGGAAAAACGAAGAGACTTCATTATAAATATAAAACATTTATTTAAGAACTAGAGGGAGAGTTTTACAGGGGGGAAAATATATACAAAAGATAGATAATAAGAAGTTTAATGATTGACATGAAGACATGGTTACTTAGCTAGATTATTACTGGGATAGACGTTAATGGGTTAAAAGTAGTTAATTAAATTAGTGATAACCAGAAGGAGAAGTTAAATGGGTTATAGTTACCGTAACATAGTTAACATCGGCTGGCTTAAATGCCGTGAAGAGGAGCCTACATTCTAGAGAAAAGAGCGGGATTAGGAGAGAGGGTTGCCAATCTGCGCTTCTCTCAGCGTGCTCCTTGGTTTCGTGGGGATAAAGAGGGCGCTGTTCATGACGTATCATTAGCAGGACTCATGGCACCATCTATCAAATGATAATCTAGCTTTCACAATTCTTATTTACGCGGCGATTAAATTATGCTTATTGGTAATATCCTACACGTATTTCATTATGTGTTAGTATTTCTTGCAATTTTCCTTTTTCTGAATAATTTACTTTAAGTCAAGTATTTTTTTTCACAGGTAACAGGATGGGGAACCAACGAGAATAACCTAGCGTCGGACGAGCTGATGATGGCGCATCTACCAGTGCAGTCGGACCAGACCTGCCTAGAGGCTTACCAGAAAAGGGACTCGTCTCCCAATCTGAATGCAGGAAAGTTTTGCGCCGGCAATCCGAAGGGTGTCACAAGTGCCTGCGACGGCGACAGCGGCTCTCCTCTTGTTTTCTATGAGAGAAAGTCAGATCGTCACATCCTTGAAGGAATCGTCAGTTTTGGATTAGCTGGAGATTGTTCCGTCCCAGAAAAGTATACCGTATTTGCCAAAGTTTCAAATTTTATGGAATGGATTTTACAAAACTGGCGTAGCTGAAATAGTTTCGGATCATGATCTCACCAGTTAGAGCACTTACATGCTTTTTCTGGAAATTTGCTGTAAAATGTACTAAGTAAAAATGAAGAGTATGTGTTGTAAATAACGAGTGACTTCGCAAATATTGAAATGACATATAGTATTATCTACGATAGACATTTGGAAAATATTCATTTTTTCCAATATAAACTTTCTGGAATCTGAAAAAATTATACTACATAATGCACTTCGATATTCAAAGGTTTTCAGAAGTTTGTTTTTTAAAAATTTTATATGTTCTCGAATATTTCACTCACCTAAAATATTTCTTGTCTCATACGCATGTGGCTTTCGGAAGTATAATGAATTCTTGCATAGATAATTTTAAATTCAAATTCTCGTGTTCAGACTTCATTTTAAATAAACCGACATTTTAAAGTTACCCATTTTGTAATACTATGTATTTAAATATGAATGATGGATGTACTTAATATGTATTATGTGCTTGATGGATATATTTAAGTTGAATTACAACTTGAAGTTCGAACATAGTAATTTAACCTTTATTATAGCATGAATTGAAAATTAAATATTTCGCATGACAGTGAGCGGAAATCCTCGTCTATCTCTAAACTTTGAGAATTCCTTTGATCGTTGTTAACATACTCTCATATTTATTTTCTATGATGCCTCTTAGTATGCTATAATGGATTGTAATTTAGTTTGTTTAACGAAAATCTATCCTAATGTTAATTCTATTGCTGGAATAATTGTATTATTGGTTTGTAAATTAATTTATTTCAAGAAAATCTCTCTTAGAGTTAAATCTATCTATGGTTATTGATTTCCACGGCTTGAATAATGCTATTACACAACATATTACGAAACTATGGACGAGTTTTCTGTTTCGTTTATTTGAAATTCCGGCTATAATTTTAAGTCAATGGCAATCTTCAAAATTTCAACACTCTGTTTGAAGATATTAATTAATGTTTAAAGTAGAGCTTTCTAATGTTATGGCTTAAGGATACTTTGAAAATATTAAATTTCACGTTCCTATTGTTGTAGTTCTCAATGTTTACTTAAAATAAGAAACTAATTTTGTGAAAAGGTTGCCATAGTTATTTTTATCGCTCCTTTTGACGCTTTGTGTACTCAAGAAAAAACTGATACGAACTTGGCCCTTAATATGGAATCCAATTGGATTTGGCGATCGCTTAAATTGGAGGGTTACTGGAAAGCGGCAGTGAAGTCTCTCCACGGAAATTCTGTAAAGCCAAAATAGACAAATCAGAAAACTCGTCCATAAGTTGAATTTAAAAGCAGCATTTTGATATTATTTAATCTTATAATAAAAAAAAAGACTTGCGTCTGTAGATGATGGTGATAAATACTTTCCATAATACTCTTAGAAGATTTTTTGAATTTATTACAGCCCAACTTTGAATGCATTTCTACTTTAAAATAATTTATTCAATTAAATCCATTCCTTCAATTTCAACGCCTCCCAAAGTATTTTAATGACACATGCAGTTTCTTATTTTAGTTTGTACCCTAAAGAAGTCCAAACTACTCAATAGATTTCTTTCAAATTTTGCTCTCAAATTACGACTTTGGAACAAAGAAAAGTTTCGTGACAATTAATTAAATTGTTTATTACCTATTAATTAAGAACTGTTGTTGGATTTCGTTAATAGATGGCGCCTCAGAACATGTTTTTGTAATTTATGAATATCGATTAACAAGAATATTTAATTGTGATTTTGTATAAATAGTTAAGATAACGTATTGTGTAATTTATTCAAAGTATATATCGGTTAAAAAAAATTCTAGTATTAAATTTAACACCTTTTTATATGTATTTTGAATAATTTAACTCTTTCAGGAATTTTTTATGATATATTTCTATTTTGTGAATTCTTATAAAAGCAGACGATATTTAATTAAATTTATGCATATCGATAAAAGCAGAAACTTATCTCAATATGTTTTATTCTAAAAAGAAAAAAATAGCTCATGATTTTATATTGCATTGCTTTTCTTGGTTTTCTTTCTGTTTGTCAAATCGAATCTATTTTTCTTCTTTTGTAAGTATGCTGTGTTTGTCATTTTGTTGTAATAAATTTTCAGTTTTTCTTGTAATCAGTTGATTTGTTTCTTGTAGTTATTATGAGTCTAAATCAAATCGCACAACTGTGTTTCCATTAGCAGAAAAGATTATTTAATCCTTAGTGTTGACATTCCTATTAAATGAAAATATATTATGGATCATTTAAATAATTATCTATTATCCTCGCTATGTTAAATTAAATTTTGCACCAATCTTTAATATTATCTGTAACTTATAGATAAAAGATCTTTTAGCGGTTTTTAAAAATCGCACGGTGCGATTCCTATTCTGATTTTAATTAAAATAAAGTTGCAAACGATTATAGAATTTTATGTATTAGAATATCTTATATAGAAATATTATAGGCTGATTTTATATGCGATTATTGTATTACCTATTCACAGGTTTATTTTGTAATATTTTAGGTATATCGAATTTTTTCGCAAACAATGACACGTTAAGATGGTTTTAGTATAGATTTCGTAACATTTAATTAAATAATAATTTTCTATTATTAGAAGTTTGAAAGTATTTTCACCCGGGTAACGCCGGATATATCAGCTGATATTAAAATAAATGAGAAATTTCAAACTTATTCAAAATTCGATTATTAGAAATGCTGACTACAATACATGTTCAAAATCTCTCTGATTTAAAAAAAATTATTACTATATTTTTTAATTTATTTTCGTACAATGTAGTTTTAATAATTCTTATTTTTAAATTTTTACTATAATAATGTTTTTGACTGGATGTTGCTCCACTGTCAGGAGGTGCTACTATGCAATATTCTACATTTTTTAATTCTTGATTATTATTCTAAATTTTTTTATAATTCTTGATTATTATTCTTTAAGTCGAGTTAAGAATGAGACAGTACTAAGAGCAGATCACATGACCATCAAAATCACCGATCTTATTAGAGTCACGTGATCTTTCAGCAGCGTCTATTACTGTCGCGATATAAACATGGCTTCATTCTGAATTGCATTATTAGAAATGTTGACTACAATCCATGTTCAAATTCTTTCTGATTTTTAAATGTTATTATGTTCTTAATTTATTTTTCTAAACTGTAGTTTTAATTATTCTTATTTTTAAATCTTCTTTATCGTAATGTTCTTGATTGGATGTTGTGCCACACTTAGGAGGTATTTGTATACAATATTCTGCATCATAAATAAATTTTCTTATCATTCCTCATTATTATTCATTGCGTCGAGTTAACAATGGGATAGTACCAAATGCAGAATACGCCCCAATAAAATTCAGCTGATTATTTCCATAACATGTAGTAAGTACATTTAAATTTATTTCCTGTGGTGGTGTCTTAGAAGTTCATTTTAGTACCAAAGTAATCGTGTATATGATTGTGCTACTTATTAAATTATAAAGCGTTCTCCTAACTTATTCTTCAGCGTGCATCTATAACTGACGTGCTTACAGTTCCTTGTTCTTAATAAAAACAAAAATATCTAGATGCTGCCACTCTTTTGTAGACATTCTCTAATAACAATAAATAAATTGCAACCATGCTTTAATCAGTCATGAATAAAATATTCTTAAAATTGTTATAGGTATTATATCTATATTTAAAACTAACTGCCGTCGGCGATCAGCGTTTTCGTCGGGAATATAAATTCAATTGAATCTCTTATGTATAATTTGATATTCATGGTTCCCTTAACAAAATGATCTTAAATTTCATATTGTGATGGACATTTAACCCTTGTTCTCAGTAGCCTTGCACCTGTTCTGTCCGTTGTCTGCATGACTGTCCCTAATAGAGTGAAGACCCTGTCTGTGTCAAGTAACATAGTCATGTCGGCATCAACTTCACTCTCTTATTCCTCTCTCAAAATATGCATTTCATTTTAACTTTAAAAATGCGTGGGACATTTTTCTCCTTTATTATTACTTCCAGCAGCATGTTAACTGGATGAAAATGTGCTGATTAAGACTTAGCATTAAACATTAAGATATTACCCTAGCTTTCAACTATGGAAGAGAAACACGCAAATAAACATTTGTTTAAACAACAAAAACGGTTTGAACAATGAAAAACATTGTTGTAAATTATGCCAAAAAATCTTTTTTTTAAATTCATTAAAATTAGAGAAGTAATTGTATGGCAACTTAATCGATATCATTGAAAAGGTAATTTTTGCACTTTGAGATGGTGTAAAAATAATTTTTGTTCTATAATATTTGGGGAAGTTCTTAAGGAAAAACGCCAAAATTTCGCTTAATTTTTAATTAATTAAAATTATTATTAAAATTTGAAAAAAATGGCTCGGAGATGCACATTCTTACCCTCAAAAGTATGTTTCTGCCAAATTTCGTAGCTCTAGGTCCAGCGGTCTGTCCTGTAGAGCGGCTATACACACACACAGACACACATTCTCCTTTATTATTAGTAGAGATAATTGGCAAACCCAGAGGACCAGTCTCCCTGCCCCAACAACTGGGCTGATTTCGACAAGTTTTATTTCATATGGAAGATTATAACCTCTAGACATCTCATCAGTGGTCGCCTGCAGCCCAACACCCTCCATTTTCGAGAAAAATCGAAAAAACACTCCTTCACTGTACATTTTCTGTGTGGGAAAAACCATGACAGTCTCCCAGCCCCGACCACTGGACCTATTTCAACAATTTTTATTTCATATGAAAGATTATGACGTCTAGATATGTCATCAATGGTCGTCAGCCACCCACTATCCTCCATTTTCTAATATACCGTAAAATAAAACTTTGGTAGAGTTCCTCGGTCTCTACAACTACCAATTTACTTCGTTGCAACAGGCAAGGGGTCAGAAAGTATTGCTACAGGCTATTAATATTACGGGCAAACAGCTATTAGCCGAAGTCGACTAGTCAAGATTTATTACAAGAATATTAGTGTACATGATTTTTATAGGTACTTATCTCTAAGAAGCTTCTTCAGAACGTGTAGTTAGTAATTGTGTTACTATTGGTTCTAGAACCGAGGCACTAACGTTTTGACTATTTCTAAAAACGTAACTTCCATCGTTTCTCTCTCATGACCAGGCAAACAGCCAGCGCTCGATCAATTCAGCTACATAAGCAAATTCGCCATGATTCAGTTACACCAGTTGCAGTTGACCAGAAACTCTCATCTGTGAAAATGATTGAAATAAATCCGGATAAGAACATAAAATAGATCTCGGTCAGTGGTGGAGTCTTGAGCCGGCCATTCACTTCCCAGATAAACTGGATATTTTGGAACACGAGAAGGAAAAAGCCATAAAAATCTATGGAAATCATCCAAGTGGCTTGTGGTGGTTGGAATTCCGTCTTTACTAAAATCGGAGCGTAAACGCTGGAGTTTAAAGTCTTGCTTCAGAGGGACCCTGAAAGAGGCTAGCGAAAAGAGCAATGCCTTGCGTAGATTGAAGCCTTGCTTCGAGGGTGGCATAAATTAAAATCTGCTGACTGGGGGAAATCGGAGAGCGATTGACAAGCAGCTGTAGAGAGGGAAAGAAGATTGCTCTGTCCTACCTTCGTTCAGAGCTAGCGTCCTTTTAATTATCAAGTGAATGGCGTGCCTGTATTTTTCGATTAAAATGGGCGAAGAAAAACCTGGCTTAGGACAAATTTTATGGCTATCCTTCAAGTGAATGGCCGGCTTTAAATTAGCCGTGGCGGAACGCTCTGACCTGAATGGGTGGGAAGAGCGATAGGTAAAGTAAGCAAGGGATTACTTCATATATGTAGATTTTTTTATATTTAAAATATATAATTGTCTTAAATAGACACGGGAATCGTGAAATAATGAAATGTGAACACTAAAGCACACAATATATTTTGCAATTATTATTCAATATTTTATTTATTATCAAACATTAATAAAATTGTAGTTCAAAACATGAATGTAATAAATATTGTAGAGGATGTTTTATAAAAATTTATGTTAATTTCAATTTATTATAAAATTTAAGTAATTTCAACATAAAATTTTGACACAGACAAGAAAAATATAGAAAATATCATGGAGTTCGCCAGTGGCTTATTATTTATATGAATTTGAAATACCCATCATATTTTCGAGGGTAAGGATAAGACGAAGGTTGCGAGTTTTCAGGAGGCATTTTATTTTCTTGTTTATTACTCATAAAAAATAAACAGGAACGGAACGATATTCTGGATCCATCACATTCCTGATCACGGTGCATTTAAGAATTATTTGCTATGCTCACGACATGCCCGAAAAATAAAATGCTTTAGTTCTATTGAATAAAATAATAATCACCACATTCTTTTTCCTCTTGAATTTTTTTCAACTTGTAGCTTTTTTTCCCAACACAGTCTTTCCCAATTTTTTCTAACATAATGTCTTACAATTACGCTAACTAATTTCTGTAGATTTAAGCCTCTTAAGAATGAGTTAGCAATTGTACTCATCTTAAATTTAAAGAAAAAGGGTACAAATATAGAGTCGCTAAAAATCTGAAACTTTGATCAATTTCTTGCATTTCATTTTATGATTCACTTTTGAATCAACTGAAGGGCAATTATTTGTTTATAAATCACAAAAACAAATATTCAAATAATAATATAAGAATGAGAAACAATTAAGTAATCAAAAACTCCTAATTAAATTGAGGAGACGGCTTAAATATTAAACTCTAATGGATAATAATTGCTAAACCCTTTATAACGTCGTCGTAAGTATACTTACCACCAAATCCATGGATTTTTAGATGCAATTTTGAAAGTTGGCATAAGTTCTCGCCAAATTTTTAGATGAAACAAAGATCTAGATATTCCATTTTCTTATCTCAAACCCTAACGAATTATCTTGACTTTGTAATTAATTAGTAAAATTAATCGTTAAAAATTTAATGTCATCAAATAAGCTTGAAGGGGCTAGAGGATACCTCAAAATAGGCCCTGCTTCATCATTGACTTCAAATCGCAAATGATCTTCTTCTTTAGGAGCGTAAGAACCTGTTGCAGGTCTTAGCTGCCTCGACAGCACGCTTCTTCCAACTCAGACGATTCAAAGCAACTCTTTGCCAGTTTTTTATTTTCAAAATTTTGATGTCATTTTCTGTATCGTCCAGCCATCTTGTTCAAGGTCTGCCCCGGGAACATGTTCCCCCGGGGTTCTTGAAATTGTGCAATCTAGTCGGGTTATTTTCGGGGGTTCTCCAGACATGGCCGAGCCATTTCAGTCTGTTACTTCGGATGATTTGTGTAACTCTTTGTAAAGTCTATAAAGTTCAAAATTATATCTGGTTCGCCAGCACCCTTGTTCTTGTACAGGCCCGAATATAGTTCTTAACACTTTTCTTTCAAAAGTTTCCAGAGCTTGCTGGACGTCTACGTTTAATGTCCAAGCTTCGCTAGCATACAGCAGCACAGGCAATATAAGGTTGCAAATGATACTCCAGGCAAAAAGTTCAACAATAAACATTTATTTTTACATTTCAACAAGGTATATTGTGCAAAATGAACTCGTCAATCCGAACATTAAAATATTTAAACAAAAAATATCTGCAGAACAAGAAACATGACGATACATCTTGTATCGAAAGTTACCATATACACAAGAACACTTAGTGAGTAGAAGCACGCTTTCCGTGAGGAGCTATGGGTCTACAGGCACATCTGGATTACTGCAGAGCCGATTATTAACAAGCCGCATCCAATTGCAGATGAGGGAAAGCTAAACCCAGTAGGGAAGACTCATTCTCCGTTTAGGCAAGATGGCTAACACTGTTGCTGTAGATCCAGTCAAGAAAGCTCATTCTTCACTGAAGCGAGTTAGCTATACCCGTGTTGCTGTTCTCTCTTCCTCCGCCTGTCTCTGACAGAACTGGCAAAGGCACTCGTATAAATGCATTGATCAATAGTGAGCGCGCAGAACAATTGCATCTTCTTTGCATCCGGCAGGAAAGAAACCTTCACCTGCCACTTCCTGACAAGGTGAGAGATGAAATGCAATGACAAGGAGAAAGGTTCCAGAGGCCATCACAAGCTAAATGAATTTTTTTCTTGAATTAAGCTCAATCCCAAAGTTATTTTATTATACCACAACTAGTAAAAAATGACCCTTAAAAGGGTTAAGCTTAAGTTGAAGAACTTTTTGCCACTTTTAATCTCTTGCCCTCGTGTTTAACAAGTTTTATGCTATTTATTTAAAAAGTGGGAACAGCATGCTACATATGTCTATTGTTATTTACTTCAAAATTATGAATGACATGCTACGCATGTTGTATACGAAAGATTAGAAGGATATTTATCTATTTCTTTAACCCTCGCCGGCTTTAATTACTTGCTCAAAACGGTATTCGATGCATGAAAGCCGTTAGGAAATATTCACTAAACATGTAAAACATATATATTACAAACAAAACATAAGATGTCACACAGCATGTCATAGAACATATTAACCCACATTCAGTGTGTATGTAACATAATTTAGCAAAATGCACAGAACAAAATATGAGCATTTCAAAAATATAATTAAAAGTATGTGACATGCGAAAAACATTCAGAAATACTATTAATACTATTACTAGTTAAGAAATACTATTGGCACAAACTAAAACTGACTAAAATAAATCTAATTTTTTAAAAAACTAAAGAAAAGCTAACAAATCGAAACTAAACTTATGTGAGGTATAAAATTTAAAATAAAATTTTATATAAAGTCAATATTTTCAATAAAAAATTTACAAAAAAATACTATAAGAGTAACTAAATAGGAATATCAAAGAAAAGTAAAATCTCATGAGTTATCAGTGAAGAAATGTCATCCATAAGTTTTGGAAATTGAGAATTATTTAATTTAGATTGGAGGAAGAATTAGAAAGATATGCAATGGTAAGAAAGATACTCCGCTACGTCTATAACCAAAACAATGAGGACATTTGCCTTGTCATATTTTCTATCTACTGAAAGTAAGCAAATAAAAGACATGAAAGAAGGCATAAGGTGTGTACGAAACACAATACGCGCAGTGAAACTGAGAGGGAATGTAAGAAATATACTGAAGATAAACAAATAAAAGACACGAAAGAAAGCATAAGGTGTGTACGAAAAAGAAATATACTGAAGGTAAACAAATAAAAGACATGAAAAGAAGGCATAAGGTGGTACAAAACACAATAAACGCAGTGAAACAGCGAAGGAATATAAGAAATATCTCATTGCACTTCACATTCCAGACTGTACCGAGTCCTACCTAGCATCATAAAATACATAGACTGCTTGCGGTAGCAGTCGTTTTGGATTTAGTTAGTTCTGTTATAAATATTTTTATGAAATAAATGAAGCAAATGGTAGAAATTATAACTGTTGCCTGAAATTAGATTTCGGAATGAGAAGTTATTTAAAAAATATGGTGAGATAATGGCTTTTCTTGATAAAAATCCCTAAACCGGTCGTTCAAGACGAGACATCATATATACCCAGATAGCATGCACATTTGCAGCAAGTGTGATTTTTTCTGGATATCATTTTGTCATGACAAACTTGACGCTATGAACGTTCTTTAATTTATTCTGAATCTTATGTTATTAGCAATGGTTCTTCCTCGCAATTCCTTTAAGACTTTTATAGAAGAAACTTCAATTAACAACTAGATTCAAGTTGCGCTGAACAAGTTTGAGATGGTAATCTGCCAAATAATTTCCAGCGCAACAGGAAACGCAATGGAATCAAAAGAAAATAAATCACAAAGCCTTTGGCTCCTTGAAATAGATTTGCACCACATCAGTAAGGGTTGGTGTTGGTAAATAGACAGGTTGGGTTCTAGGATCATAGTATACGTGATGTTCCAACTTCGTTAGAACTATATTATTGGCGTGTTTATCATCATCATATTAGGGATGTATGATAATTCGCGAAATCTATAGTGAAACAAACAAAAAACACTCGTACCTCTAGTCCGAAACATCGCAGCATGATAACGTTTTAGGATTGGTTCGTCTGACTTGATTACATCAGCTGTTGCATTGTGTGTGCAACGATTTTTGAATCACTAAATGTTTAGAAAGAATACCAGCCTAAAAGCATCATCATGTTATAGCAACGAAAATGAAAATTCTGTTTTGGAGCTAACCCAGATAGCAAGCACATTTGCAGCAAGTGTGATTTTTTCTGGATATTATCTTGTCATGACAAAGTTGACGCGACAAGTTTACAGCGAAACCGCTGCAAAGTAACATAGAATAATCGATTACCCCACTTGCAAAGCAAGCTTACAGAAAAATTGACATGGCACATTTACGACCATGACACAATGACGAAACGAAAACTCTTTTCTAAGTCTCCTGTCTGTGGTCCGAGCTTGTATAGCGGTCTGCATCCGCGCCTGCGGATCGCGAGATCGAATCGCGCTCTCTTCTACATGGATCGTAAAAGTAAGTTCCATTCAAAATAACTCACTTCACTCCTCGTGTGCGGTTATAAGAAGGGGGAAGACAAACCCACCGTTCTATTCCGCGATAATAAAAGCGGGTGGACAAACGGGGATCCCTTTCTGTACGAACGACTTTCGAGAGAGGTGGGGATTCCTCTGTATGCACAATACCCTGAATATGCAGTGCATTTGACACGGCAGCTCATTTTTTTACTAGTTTGGAATGAACTTGCATGACAAGTTCACTGTAAGCTTGTTGCATGGTGATTCCGAAGTTTGCGTTAACTTGCTGCAGTCTTGTTATGAACCTGCGGTCTTGCTGTGCAGAACTTGCTGCAGACTTGCATAGCAAGACTGCTGCAACTTTGTTGCAAACTAAATTTGCTGTATGGGAATGATCAAAGAACTCAATTTTTTATCACGATTTTAACACTGCCAAAAGCACGCGGGTGAAAGATTTGATAAAGCAATAAAATTAGCTTGCATTTCATTACAATAAAAAGCAAGCAATACTATGTAATAAGCAACAATGTAATAAAGGCAAGCAATACAATGAAAAGCATTTTTACAAATTTTGCTTAAGATCAGTTTGAGAAAAATTTATTAAAATTACAGAAAAAATTATACGGAAATTAAAGCGGAATATCCCAGAAAAGCTGAGTTTTTTAGAATTTTAAAGTGGTATAAAAATGGTTCTAAATGAATTCAAAATTGCATATTCTTGTTTTCATGTTCATTTATGAAAAGAAAAGAAAATATAGGCAAAAAAATTTAATGTTAACAAAAGTCCTTTTATTTACATTTCCATATCAGTAAATAAACCTTGGATACATTCATTTAAAATTCACTTAAATGCTTATATCCAATAAAATAAGAAACAAAAACCGTCGGATATGAGGTAGGGAAGGAATTGACGACTTCCTTTGCGCTAATCACATCCACTGACTGTAGCATGCACACAACAGCACGAACTTGGCTTCGGAAAGGAAGAAACTGAGGAATTTTTTCATTCAAATTACTTCACAGTTATCGTTTGACTGACTGTCAGAGAACTATGTCAACTGAAGGTGAGGAATTCATTTACTCTATTTATTTACATTATTTATATAAACAATGTGATTTTGATGCACACAGTGAAGATAATCATGTTTAGTTTAGTTATATTAACTCTTTCGACCGGAATTTGAGTCATTAAAATTTAACTATGAAAAGTAGTTTAACTTAATGTTGACAAAAAAATGTAAAGGAGGGATTTATTTATGCAATAGGGAATGAAGTTTAACTTCATAGACGTGCATGTCCATTAAGGCAGAAAGGGTTTACGTCCCGTTTAAAAGCAATGCGAGTTCTATTTTGGGCGGACCTCGTAATTTTGAGTAGCGGTCAGATGACAAGGGTGTCACTTCAGCTGGCACCCCCTTTACCAAGCTTCCGCGCCAAGCCAGCGAGAGGACGTGTAAACCATGCCATCAGTGGAATCTGGTTTTGGGACTGGAACCCTACGGCCTTGAGACTGAGACCGTACCACTAGGCCACTGCGGCCCATTTCTTTTGAAGGAACAAAAGCCTGAAACACGTAAATATTGTGATATGAGGTTATTATCCGTTTTGAAATTAATAATTGATGAAAGTAGTTAATACACTTAATGAAAAGAGTTTTCTTGTAGTTACTGATACTGATATTCATCTCAACCCAGTTTTGAAAATAATCTTGCGAATAAAGTTTCCTCTAAAACACAAAAGAATTGCTCGAAGTATTGTGTTATTTAATGTTCATATTGTGATATGAGGTTATATCCGTTTTGAAATTAATAATTGATGAAAGTAGATGATACACTTAATGAAAAGAGTAGTTTTGTTGTAGTTACTGATATTCATCTTAACTCAGTTTTAAAAATAATCGTTACGAACGAAGTTACCCCTGAAGAACAAAACAATTGTTTGAAGTATTGTGTTATTTAATGTTAATATCATTTTGTTCAACTAACACAACAGAAAGAGTAGAGCAAGAGAGAGAGTTTGTAAGAGAAAGAGTTGAAAACAATCCAAAATTGTCCGACGCACAAGCTCATAGAAAAGAATAATTATTTTTGCAATTAAAATCTTGAATTATTCAGAAATTTCCTTGAAATACAACTCGTTTGTATCCAGGATGAGGAAAATACAGCATATGCATAAATTTTAAACATCATATATGCGTATTTAATTATGAAACATATCTGTGTTGTTATTTATTTTTCATGTTTGCGTAATTATGAATCACATGTGAGACGTATTATGTATCATATCTGTGCAGTTAATTATTTATAAATCTGTGTAAGCTGCCACTCTACACTGGCGAGAGGAAGTTTGACGCAGGACGACAAATTTAGAGTTCACCAGGCCCAAATACACGTCAAATCTTCAATGGAATGGAGTTTCGAACCTGGTGTCCTTCAGGCCAGGGACTTAGACTCTACCATTTGTCCACCACGGCTCCTGAAGAAATGCACGATTTTCAAATATATTAATTGACTAATTATGAAGTATAATAAAGTATTATTTATGGTTTTTCCATTGTTTTCAAAGAGTTATTCGAGTCATTAGAATCGTTTATTGAAAAATGAGTTCTTTCTCTTCATCTCTCTTTTACAAATTACATACAGAAGAACAGTATCATAGAATTTTTTTAAAGTTTACTGATAGGATTTTACACACTTTCGTGGATGAATTTTAACCATTTTATGTAATCTATTTCAACTTTTTAATTTTTTAAAATTGATGTTATTGTTAACTTTTTAGTTTACTGTCGAATTCGATATGTTAATTGATTTCAGGCAAAGCAAAGGTGTTCTCATTTTTATTTGTTTAGATAAAAGTAATTAAATTTTTTTCTGAAATGTTCAAGAAAGTCTCTTTGATTTTGACCAAAATTGATCGATATTTAAATAATTAAATTTCCAAAATATTTAAATACAATTATTGAATATTTTTTTCTTTTCGTTGAAGCTTTCGGAATATAACACCAACACAGAGGAGGTTTATTGCATTAAAATAAGAGTATGAAGGATTAATCACTATGAAAAATTAAAGTTATTTCTTATACAACAATCCTTAACAAAATTTCTGCATAATATGCGAGAAATAAGATTGCTTCATTTGTCTTCTTTATGCCTTCTAATCATTACGTGAGACGACCCTTCAGAACAGCTTTCCTTTATGTTTCATTCTGTTGTTGTTTTTATAAATTCGTACAGTTTTAGAAGTTTAAAGTTTAATATAGACTAATCTATCTGTTTTTTATTACGAAATTTTGAAACGTATGTAGCTACATAACTGCCGTTTCCAAAATGCACAAAGATGGGGAAAAAATCTGAACAGGAAATTATTTTATTATTTATTTGCTACGTATGTATAATATTCGAAAAACCAATTACAGCTTTTTCCTATATTTGTATTAACCTTGCTTTAACCTTGATATCCTTACAGTTTTTCTCTTTGTGATCACGTTGGCAAGCATTTCTATAGCACCAATTTCTGCTTCGTCTCTACTTTGCATATCCTGTCCATGTGGATCCGGCAGACAAAATTACACGTAAGTATTCACTATGATCCTAATTTATAACAAGGGTTTATAATATAGTTCGGGAATTCAACTTCTTTCTCTTCAATCCTGATAAAAATCCTCAAGGTTAAAGTGTTACAAGTTATAATTTAAATATTTATAATTACCACCAGTCTAAACAATGTCAGAAAAGCATGGCGAGGTTCAGTTAATTATTTTCTCTTCGCATACAAAGTATAATTCGAGCAATTATTATAATCGAATCTGCCACGAGATTTCGATGGGTTTCTATATTCTTGTCTTTCCTGAGTTCGAAAAAGTGTTTTTGGATTAATATCTGTGTGCCTGTCGGTAAATATGTGAACGAATTAACATTAAATCGGAGAAGACAAGATGGATAAAAATTGGCATGTTTTCTTTACTTTAAAAATGATCTAATTTTGAACCCAACAATTCGATGAGAAACAGTAATTTTCGGAAATACAAACTCGACTTTCTATCGACACGTGTGCGTGCAAGATTTCGTGGTTATAATTAAAAAGATTTTTTAATTGCGAAAATCAGAGAAAAATGACTTGGCTTTTTACTTTAAAGAATCGTTTTCCTCCATAAGCACATTCTCCGCAGGAAACCGTCAAAGTTACGAAATCAGAGCGACAAACCTTCTGCGGAAATAGTAACTTTAGATAACCAGACTAGATCCACATAATATCCATCCAGCGGATAATATTTCAATTACTTACGATAAACACAAACCTTCCGGGGAAGAGATTGAGATATATACAGACGGATCAAAGATTAACGATCAGGTTGGTGCAGCTATAGTTGTATTCTATTATAACGCAGAGATTTTCAATGGAACAATTAGGTTGTCAGATTTTGCCACAGTGTACCAGGCGGAGGTCCCAGGAATACAAATGGCCCTAGAATTCATTTCCACCATTGGACCATGGAATAAAATCAACTTATATACAGATTCTCTTTCGGTGCTTGAAGCACTCAACACTTTTAAAACAAGTAAACAAGAAATTCTTGCAATTAAAAATATCTTAGAAATGAGCAAAGAAAAATCCATTACACTCCACTGGATTCCAGCTCACACTGGAATTCAAGGGAATGAAGCAGATGATAGTTACGCTAAAAAAGCTACAACGAGATTGAAAAATTCCAAAGAAATCCTTTAAACAATTAAAAAATGCACTTTCCAATGTGGAAATACAGATTTGGCAAAAGCGTTGGGCTTCGCCCTCAACAAAAAACGGCAGACATACAGAAAAAATAATACCGGCGGTTTCAATTCATACCAAAAAATTTAGTCATTTTATTGTACAATTTTTGTGTGGACATGGTAGATTCCCAGCGTACTTTGTACGATTTGGGAGGAGCTTGAACATCAAATGCCCTTGTGGCTCCGTGGGAGAAACTTTACACTACGTAGTGAATTGCCCATTCACGGAAAACTATGCAAAAAAACTAATTTATTATAAAGACAATCTGTCCACAATTTAAACAGAGAGGAAAATTTAGGTCTCCTTCATTCTATTTATCAGGAGGTTAATAACCTCGTTCCACAGGTTTATTCCTGATTTTTTCTCTCTTTTTTTTTGCTTGTCAATTTCTGTTAGAATTTAGAGCCGACCAAGTCTGCGGCAGCATGAAACCACGTCATCTAAAGTGTAAATTGATAAAATTAACGAAAATTAAATTAAAAATTAATAGAACTTGAATTCAAATTCTAATGCATTATACAGAAAGGCGCATATGCAGCTGCTTCTGATAGAATACACGAAAAACAGAATTAGAAACCTTAAAATAAAACATAAATACAAAAGAACGTGAAAATACATTTTACAATGAAAGCAAATGGAAGAAAATTCAAAATAACTAAAACATGATTCTCCCAGAGGTCATTAACACGCCATAGCTCTAAAAGGACAAAGCTTCGAATAAAGGAAAAGACTATTAATGTACCATTCCCTGAGTGTATCTGAATTTTGTCCTATTAACCCCGAAAATAGGATAAAAGGAAAAAAGAGAAACATTACACGATACCACAACAGAATAAAAAATGAGACAAACCAAAAAGTAACCTCTTCAGAAACATCAGACTCTTCAAATAAGAGGCCGCATATCAAGAAGCAAGCTCGTAATGCCATCTATGCTAAGAATCAACATTCCTGCCAGAAAACCAGATCTTCAAACCGTTTTCTAAACTTTATTCCACTGGAACAAACTAGATATCTCGTTATCTTTAATATATTTTTTAAATTATCTAAAGTTTGCTTAAAAATAGTATGATTATTTGCAAATATTTTAATCCCTAATTGAGAAAATATAGAATTTTAAAATTTTAAACAAGATACTGTATTGAAAATTGGTAATAGCTTTTGAACTTAAAATCTTTACGTTTACTGTACTCGGGACAGAGACCCTTGAATCTATAATTTTAATTTCCAGATCCAAAAAAATTACATTTGTCCACTCCAATATTAGTTTTATTATTTAGCTTGTACAGGTATCTGAGGTCTGTTTTTTCTTTTTCCTTTATCTATTTTTCAGTGAGCAAAAAAATCACATAAAGAATAATCTTTGACTAATGTCCTTTCCTTTATTCAGAAAAATTTTGTCCTTGCAGCCAATGGCTTGTGGCCTCTGAGGTGAGAACGCATACTTTGGTTCTTTTTTTTACAATTTTTCTTCCATTTTATTACCATTGTAAATGCTTCTTTTGTTCTTTTGTTTTTATGTTTTTTATTTAAGGTTTTATTAATGCCTATTTTTATAATTTTTTAACTTATTTTTCGAAGTTCTAATTTCGTCTAAAGTGTCTTGCACATTTTGGTGACTCTCCGGAGGTACGAGAAAGTGCATATATATATATACAGTCAGTACCGGCTATATGGTCACCCGCTTATAAGGTCACCCCGTTTATATGGTCAATTTTCTAAAGTCCCATCTAACTTAATAGGCAACATGTGTTAAAGTGCACCGCTTATATAGTCATTTTATATTCCTGGTTATCGGTTGTATGGTAATTTTTTTTATCTTTTCAATGAGGTTATCGTTTTTTTTGAAAAATAGTAATTGTTGTAACATTTCTTGAGGCGGGCAGCAACACTGAAAATGAATGACCACAAGAAAAAAAAGTCTGCGACCCCAGAGAGGACCTGAATTAACGCCTTGACAATCCCTACCCTCCCCCATTTCTCTTTATGTTGGAATCATCGTGGAGCGTTACCCACTTTCAATTCTCTTTCTCCCCAAGGACAACAGGTGGATATCTGTCTGTTTATTGGTTGAAATTTTCTCTTCCTGTTTGAAAAGTAAGTTGAAACTGAGACGAAAAGAGCAAAGGAAAATTTGTTTCTTTAGATCATACGTGACGAATAAGAACGTTCATTTTTTCAATATGGCTTCGAAAAGAAAGAATTTATCGTTTGCTGAAAAAAATGAATTGATTGAAAAGTTTCAAAATTCTAATCTTTCAAAAGCTGCTTTCGCCAAAGCAAATTCGATACCCCGGACGACATTCAACAACATTTTAGCAGCCAAACTTTGCTCCTCAAATGCTCAAATCTGTGATCAAGAAAGAAAACGTCAGCGCTTGTCACCTTATGAGAATGTGGATAAGGCTCTTCTGTCATGGATTAAATATGCACGATCGCAAAATGCTCCTATATCCTGGAATGTTTTGAAAGAAAAGTCCTTGGAATTTGCTAATGAACTTTCCGAGTCAAGTTCCGTTGCTAACAATGGCTGTCTACAGAGATTTAATTCAAGGCATAACCTATCCTTTAAAAAATTGTGCGGAGAAGCTGCTGATTTTGACAGTAGTTCTTTAAAAGAATGGAAAGATGTAGTGTTGCGGGGATTCTCGAAAGATATGAATCTGCCAACGTCTTCAACGTTGATGAATGCGGACTTTTTATCGGATCTTGCCAGACAGAACTCTTTGTTTCAAAGGTGAAAAATGTGTAGAGGGAAAGAAAAGTAAGGAACGCTTAACTGTGTTGTTAGCTGCAAATATGGATGGATCGGAGAAAATAATTCCTTTGGTGATTGGAAAATTTCTTAAGCCTTGGTGTATGAAAAATTGCAAATCTTTGCCTCTCTTCTACGATGCTAATTCAAAAGCATGGATGACGGCGGACATCTGGGAAAAAACGCTTAGGAGATGGGATCTAAATTTTTCTTCGTTTTCTTGCCTCCAAACAGCACGTGTGTATTGCAGCCTTTAGATCAAGGTATAATCCAAAACTTCAAGGCTACCTATAGAAAGCTTCTTCTGCAAAACATGATCTCTGGTATTGACCGAAAAGAACAATTGCAAGTGTCTGTGTTAAATGCAATCTTCTATATCGACCAAAGTTGGAATATGGTGTCACAGAAAACTATTGCAAATTGCTTCCGACATGCTGGATTTCACAGTTCTCCAGAGTCTGAAGATTTATTGGAAGACGACGATGAAGATCTCCCCTTAACTGAATTAGCAGAAAAACTTCGAAATCGTGGTTATGCAATTCCAGACGAAAATCTGTATACAAAGATTGATGAAGATCTCGCTACTAACAGTGAAGCTTCAATACAAGATATTGTTTCTAATGTGTTAATTCGGATGCTGAAGGAAGCGATGATGAGGATGACAGTGAATATGAAAAGAAATCAGTATCAACATCAGATGCGCTTAAAGCCATAGATGACCTCAGGTGTTTTTTTACTAATTCCGAAGCAGCAGATGAACATTTAAAAGCTATTAGGGACTTAGAAAAAGTTGTGTTAACAACCAAAAAAAGTAGGCAATCTTGTATATCTGAATATTTTAAATAAGTGCAATGAATATGGATGCACGTACGTATGCGTACTGTACTTAAATTGGTAAGGTAAGCTAATAAATTTCACTAAAAAATATTGCATATTTCTTACTGTAGTTTTTATTTCGCGAATTAATTTTTAAAATGTGCTTAAAAGCTTAATTATTTGTTTATGAGCATTATATTCTGATAGGTGAATATAACCCTGCCACAATTAAATTGTGTAGTATTGTTCCGCATATATGGTCACCCCGCTTATATGGTCTGATTTTTCTGGACCGCTGAGCTGACCATATAACCGATACTGACTGTATAAAGAAAATATAGTACGAGAACATCTCACGGGCCCTCAGCACTATCCTGACAATGGACTCGTCTCCGGGACCAGGGGCGAGGTGTCCCGTAATCAAGAAGAAGAAGTAACTTTAGATAATTTTAATAGATTTTGTCGTGAAAACGTCCTTCCACTCGTTACAGTGATAGCCGGTCGAACTTTCTTGTGTGAAAAAATACCGTCAGATTTGGATCACTAATAACTATGAGACTAATAATGCGAAAAGAATGGTTGACCCCCTACAACGGATAGATCACAGCTGTAAGAGTTTGTAGAATAGTATTTGTTTTGCTTGTGACGTCATCGTACCAGTGTAGGCGCATGCGCGTGATTGTTATGAATCAGCTTTGTGTAAAGTTATAAATAAGTGTAGCGTGGAAACGCGTTTAACTAGGAGGTTGATTCTTGTGTCATTTTGAAGAGCTCGAAGAGTATTACTAGGACCCAAAATGAAACAATAAAAATATTTATCAGAATATAAGTAAAAGTCGGTATTAAATTGAAAATTTCAAACTCCGCATGTTTTTGGATTATAACATGCAGAGTTTTCTTTTGAATTGTACGAAACTTACAGAACACTTGAAAATACGTAAAAGAAACATTGTATTAAAATTTGAATTCAAGAATTGGAATATTACGAGAAATATGAGCATTTGCAGTAAATAATGTTTTACTGCGCATACGCGAAATGTAGTTCTATATACTGTCAACAGATGGCGCCATCAAAAGCTACTCCAAATAAAACACAAGAAAGACACAGTTCGGGTCCGGGCCGTAAATTTTTTTTGAGAATGTCGGAATAAAATCATGAAACAAGTGTATTAATATGTAATTTAATTATCAATCTCTTTAATACAATATTTATACAGACTAGTATAATGGTTACAGAATATTTCAATCACAAGTTTATCGTATATAGCAAGGGTCTGTGGTAGCTTATGATTTATCTATTTTGTAACCATTATATTACTCTGTGTAAATATTGTATTAAAGAGATTGATAATTAAATTACATATTATTACGAAACACTTATTTTATGATTTTATCCCGACGTTTTCACGAACAATATACGGCGCGGACCCGAACTGCGGCTTTTTTATGTGTTTTTTCGATGTCAATCGAGGATATTTTGTTGTTTAAGTTAGTTGAGTTTAGTTAGATATATTAACCTTTCGTTTTCTGAAACAACACGAGGGCTATTTTGGTAACTTTGGTAACACAATGGCCTCCTAATTTGTTGACATCGTAATTTTCTTTCTAATCGGATGACGAGATCGCCACCCGAACTGGCATAATAAGACTTTAGTATTGTAAATTTCGTTCTGTCCAATAATACAGAGTAAACACTAAGTCTTGTCATGATTACAAATATTTGTTGTGCGAAAACTATTATAATTAGACATATGCTTATTTGGATACATTTTAAGTATATTTATAAAGTTTTTAATGTAAGTACTTTTAAAGTTTTATAAGATCACGTACTTCAGTAGATTTCAACGTGTGTCCCTTTAGTAGCTCGGAGAATGCCAAGGCGATGTTCTAGTTCTTGCCAAGTATTCTTTAACATGTTGTCTCTAACGGTATATACAGCATCTTTTATCCTGGCCTTCAGTTCTCCAACGTCAGCAACTGGTGTGCAAAGACTATGTCATTGATATAGCCCCAAAAGAAAAATTGAAGAGGACTATGGAGGAATCAAGCGATTTCATTTATTCCTCCACTAATATTGAATTCATCGCAACACAATTAAGGCCACAAGTACTACCACGTATTAACATTTTAACAGGGATTCTTTTGTTGTTGAATAGATCAAAACTTTCTATTGCGCTACAGAAACCTATTAAAAATGAATTATCCATTGATACCAAAATTACATTATTACATTCTACTGTTATTTTGTAATAAATCTTTATAATCAGTTCAAAACTTTGTTCTCAACCTGTATAATTATTTTTTTGTATTTCAGACATTGTTTTGACGATTCGTCAGTTAAAGATCTCACTTGTGAGAGGTGGTCGCATTGCCAGACGTGCAAAGCCAACTCAATGTTGTGTATAACCTGCCCTTCAGATCGCTTTGGGCCTACTTGTTCAGAAAGTAAGACATCATGTATGAATTGAATTTCGTCAACAATGTTTGTAAGATTGATTCTTGAAATATAAAGATAGAAAGAAATGCTTTCATTCTTTTCCGTGATATTTTTCGAAAATATGTATTATGTCACAAAAACTATTTTTACACATAATAAAAGTTTAAAAAATTAACTTTTCATGATACAACTTTTATTTCCGTTGAATACGTTGCCCTCATTTTAATAGTTTTTCAAAAATTAAATTGTGTATAAAATTTACAATTTATAACACTTTTTTTTATTGGTGAAGAACAAGAATACATAAGAACTGTTGCTAGATCACATTAGAAGAATTTTTTTATGAAGACGAATTTTATTATTTTTTTTATTCATATTTATTCTAACGCTTTTTTCTCAATGAAAAATTTACTATGTAATTGTCCCAAAACATCCGTTAAAATCTTTCTTATACTGCAAGATTTATGACAAAATTTGAAGTACCTATGCAATAAATACTAATAACTTATGGAAAAAATTAGCTAACGGCGTTTTTTAAAAATCGTTTGGTTCAGCTGATATTCTCATTTTAATTTAAAAACATTTCAGACGATAAAAGAATTTTGGGTATTGTAATTTTCTATTCAAAAGTAGTTTTTTACATCAGAAATATTAGACATGAAAGTATTTTAATCCCGAGCAACGCCGGACGTAACAGCTTGTTTACAAATATTTGCAATAAGGATATTTTATAGCAATACGCAACCGTGAAAAAAATTTCGCAAAGAAATACGCAAGACAAATTCAGAATTCATCGTTCATGTTTTGAAGAGAAACAGATAAAACGCAGGTAAACCTGGAGTTTACGGTGCGCAACCTGTTTCTCGCCAATTTTTCTTGGCGCAATTTGATTTGCCGTCGCCAAATACTGTTTTGGATGTGCAGTGTGCTTTTTATTGCTCTATTGCGCATGCGTCAACTGTAAAGAAGAGATTGAGCAAGCAAAGCCTGCTGAATTTCTAATGTGTACCGGGCAAATTTTTTTAACTTAAAAAAACATCAGCGTCTCTGCTTTCAGCATAGCAGGAAACTAGTTGTTACACCTTTTCATTGAATGTTAGAAATCCAGGATTTAAAAAATTCTGAAAACAATTTCAGCACGCAATGCCTGCGGCATTTCAAGCGTGTACCGGGAAATTATTTTAACATTGAAAAAAAACAGCGGTATCGCTTTCAGCATAGCGAAATACTCGGAGCTTCGCTTATTCATTGAGAAACGAAACACACAAAGTAACATACACAGTACTGAACCGATATTCAAACCAAAAAATTCCAAACGAAATTTTATTGGAATTCGAATGATCACGTCGAAGAGATCGAATCACATCGAAGAGATTAGAAAAGCAGTCTATTCGAAACGAGGCGCACTATAGCGTAATTTTCAAAACACAGACGAAAAGATTAATTTCCGCGCATGCGCGCATGTCATTCGTTAAAAACATCATTGCGCAACCAAAACAAATGTTTTCTCATTTCCGTTCTTGGCGGCAAAGAGTTGGCGATCCTAAGAGCACCGAAATAAGTTGGCACCATAGACTACAGATTAACCAAAACGCAAATAAACCGCTATAGTGATAAAGGTTTATTTTTCAGTCATAATTCAGGATTGGACAGTCACATTTGATTGTTATAATTAGCACACTGTGCGTATATATTTACAGTGCTTAAAATAATTAGACTGACTTTAAAATTCATATTCGGGAAGGAATATGTCCTAGGTAACTGAGGCAAAAAGATGTATAAAATCCTTTAAGTATTTACTACATCATAAATAGCCTTCTTTTGACTAGTTTTGAATTGCATTTTCTTTGTTAACGCTCCCATTAAGTAAAAGCAGCAATCAATTTTTAAATGACAAAATTCAATTGGATATCCTGAAGTATCTCAGGTGGCCTTGACGTTTTTAAATGTATTTAATGGCAATAAATGTTTCTAAGTTAATTAGAAGGCTAAATTAATTAAGAGGTTAAAATGAAAATTGTTTAAATTCATGTAGCACTTACTAGCACCCTCCGGCGAAGCTACACGAATTGCATCTTTCAGTGACAATCGGCAACTAAGAGAGTCTAAGGATTTAAATAAATCCCGCCAATTACGATCAATTTGGATCTTCTGATATAATCAACGTTAAGTATTCTTGCTCTGCTTCCGATGAGAGACTTTCTAAAGAATCGGACATTTATTGTGGTCTTTTCATGAACTGTTTTTTTAGAGACTGTTTTCTTGCATTATTTTGTAATATTCTGTATATTTTGTTTTTGAATTGTCAATAAGTGTTTGGACATTGGTTAAGATGTTGGGTGGCGGCTTTGATGAGTGAAAGTGGGTGAGGCAGTTAGCTTGCTTAGAGTTTTGGAGCTTCATCTTCTGGTGCAGGGGCGTGGCGCCTCGTTCAGGTGTTGATAACACCCGTCTACGACTGCCCATTCAAACCGGTAAGGAACCACCATGGTCTTAGGTGCGGGGCAAGCCGTAGTGTTAATTAGTGACAATTGGTCCACACTTGGGATCTATATATCGCCGACTTGAGTGTCACAGACTATAATAACCACCCTAGGATGCTTCCTTTGAATTCATTTTTCAATACTCAGTTAAAAGCTAAGACCACGCCTCAGAATAACTTTTGCTATTTTCCTATGATTATCAGTCATCATGCCCCTTGATACTCTGAGATCTGAAACAGAAAATTACTTTATCAGAAAATAGCAGCCACACCAGATTTAACATGTACATGGCGTATGCAATGTATTTGTTGGGAGATTTGAATATTGCATCCAACATACTACGATCTCGAATAAGACACAGTGAGCTGTTTCATGAAGCATGTTGTCTGAAGGAGCTCCAAAGCCTTAGGCAGGTTGAACAAATCCCGCTGTAGTTATAAGAAATAGCCAAAATAGTTGAAATTAAACCGAAAAAATATTCAAAATTTGTTTTATGTGTATAATTCTAAACAAGATATATGACTCTTAAAACAAAATTCTCTGTAATCAGAAATTCCTTCTTCCAGCTGGCAGTTTTATAGCATTTATTGGTAGAGTCTCGCTCTGCATTCAAGATCCTACGGTTTCGGAGTCAATACTAGGCCACCAGACCACCGTGACCGGTTTCATGGTCTGGAGAAGATTTAAAACCTTAGTCAATTTAAGCAAATTCGGCAGTAGTTACTGTTTCATGGTCATAATTCTAAACAAGAAATATGATTCTTCAAATAAGACTCTGTATCATCTGTAGTCTTCTTCTAGGGTTGTTATTAAACATAGCATGAAAATTATTTTTGAAAATATTAGTGTTAGAATTACGAGTTAAAGATGAGATGTAAGTGGAGGATGCAAGTTCCCTGCAGGAAAGATTGGAGGGGAAAAGTGTAGGAATGCGTTTTCTCTTCTTTCAATTTCTTCTAATATTTTTATGTTTCAATTTTAGGATATTTCACACTATTTTAAAGTTATAATATGGAGAATTTGTAATAGACCTCTTAATTTAAATCGTCTTCAGATCACGAGAACGGATCTGACTCAGAGATCTCTCCATTCATAAAAGGCAAACCTAATTGGATTTAACGTGCATATAGCGTACATAAACCATTCCTTGGGAGATTCGTGATTTGACTATATTTAAAAGAACTGCCTAAAGTGATCGAAGTGAAACAGGAGTAATTTGCAAAATTTGTTTTATGTTCATACTTCTAAACAAGAAATGCAATTCATAAAATGTGGCTCTCTTTATTTTGAAGTTTCACTCTAGAGTTGTTAGCAAGAATAGCATTTAAATTATTTTTAATCATCAGTTTTAGTATAACGAGATTTGCGAAATCCGAACAAAATGCAATATTTTCTAGAAGTAGAAAAGCAAAGAGAAATTTGTGGCGACCCTGGAATTCCAAGAGACGGAAGCAGGCTGAACCCAGATGGAAGTGATGCCTCCGATCCGCGGATGTTCGAAGAAGGGGAGTCCGTGATTTTCAGTTGCAACGGGGAAAGTTTCGCTCTCCATGGAACAAGTTTCATCACTTGCTTGGCAGATGGAATTTGGAGTGCGCCTCGGCCACGATGTATTAATCCGCCAGTGGGTGAGTATCACTGAGTTCTATGTGATATATATTCCCACCCTTTCATAGACGGTGATTTCCTTTCGAAAATCAGCATTTTAAGAGCTATTTTTTCGTAGCCATGCGGTAGTCTTATAATGTTTTTTGAGAAAAAAGTTTCTTTTAGTATTGAATAAAGATAGAAGATGACTGCACCAGTTTTAATCATTCTCCCTTGTGGATGTTTCCGCCCATTATCACCTCGTCTGTGCCTCGACCACGATGTATTAGTTCTCGAATAGGTGACTATCACTAATTCCTGCGTGGAATTATAGTAAATACTGCGTGGTAAAGGAATTATTTGAAGATTTCACACATGCTGATAATTGTTCGTGCTTGTGTTTCCAATCACAAATTTCCGATGTTGATGATAAGGATATTTATACAAAACCAAAAAGGCGGCTGCAGAAACACACAAAAAAATGCATTCACTGGAGCCTCTTATTCGTGATTCGAACAGTAATTTATGCTGTCGTTCTTAAAGCAGAAGTTAAAT
>BGPR01014040.1:1172-40203 GCA_013235015.1 Araneus ventricosus | reverse complement strand
CTCCAGATCGCCTTAAAATAGCGAAATCAGAATTTCGAAATATGATGCATCTAGGACATTTACGACCTTCGAAAAGCAATTATGCTTCGCCACTCCACATGTTTCCCAAGAAAGGTACTTTAGATTGGAGGCCTGTTGGGGATTATAGAGCTTTAAATTGGACTTAAGTAAAAACACTACAATAGCAGAGAAGTATTATAAAACTTGAAAGTAAAGATTAGACATGTTTGAATTATCTTCTAGCCAGGGTTGAAGTTAATTAAATCATCAGGTGACGGAGATTGAGGACAGCCGAGTACGTTTTCACTAATAAAACAAACATCAATGGGGCATTCTCAGAGCATTTTGAATTGGGATAACGATTTTATTCGTTTCTTTTTAATTGCATTACCACTATAAATGAAAGAAATATGTTATAGGCATATTCGAACATTTTTAACTAACTAAACTAGTTCGGAAATAAGAGTATTTTTAGAAATTTTTAGTTTCGACTTGTAATTAAACGAAATAAATTCGAATTCTAGAAGGTATTTTTACAGCATATTAATTGGTAATTGCTGAAGGCAGAGAAAAATTCAATTACTAAAAAATTCAAATATTAAACGCTTGACTTAGGCAAATCCCATTGTTTTATAATAATTATAGAGAAATAATTTTTTTGATGAGAGCAATCAGATTAAATAAAATCGTCAATGGAATCGGATTTAGAACCAATAATCTACCCGTCAAGATGCCAAACGGACAGATTTTCATAGTAATATAAATTAGGTTACAATAAAAGACGTTTTACAAATTGCAAAGAAAAGAATGAAATGAAAAAAGGAACAACGAATAATATTGATACTTTGGAATAAGTTCTCTTATTATAATAGTAATAAATTTTAAAGCATGCTATATCTTCATTGCCTTTTGCACCCATACGGAATCCAACGTCACAATAAGGGTATATGCTTCTTGTGTTGTGAAGTATTAAAGATGTGTTACAATAAGCATATCGTCTGGATTTACATTTTTATGGAATGTTACCAACATGATTCAGTCTTTCCTTATTAAAAATTGTATCTTTTGTGAAATTTAAATTTACAGGTCCGGAACAAGGTTTCGGAGAAATGCCACTTTGAGGTTGTTTTGATTGTCCTATTAATACAAAAGCAGTTATCATGACTAATACATAGTTTTTATATGATTTAATATGGATTTTTTATTCAACTCGCATCAAATTAAATAAATATATAAATTAAAAATTGTCACATACAAAAATGGGGGGAAATTTTAAGCCTTTATCTACTGACGGTACTTTAAAGTACTGCTTTAATCACGTTCATACCTTCGCAATATGGCCGTTTTTCCTGACAGTATTCACAAGAACACGGAGAATGGAGTTTCAATAACAAGCAGTAAATGGTAGCTGAAGGCAGAAAGTAAAACTTTTCAATTATTAATTAAATTAATTAAGTAATTTTAATTAATTAAAAAAGTGTTTTCCTCATTCCCAGGGTTATTCTACATACAAAAATTATCTAATGATTAAAAAACAAAATTAAACAGTTGCTAGTAGGTAAATTCAGTAAATAAAGGGTTAACTTCTCAGAGATCAACTCGAAGATAAAATGCCTTCGACAGTTATATTTTCAAGCTCAGCCAAAAATATGAGGAAAGAAATACATATGTGAGTGAAGAAGATTCTGAAAAAAGAGATAAAAAATATTTGACATCACTCCTATTACTATGCAATGCGAGTGAACTATTTTCCCCTACCTTATCTGACAGAATTCAACTGTTAACTGAGTTTCGTTTCACCAGGATTCTCAACATTTTACTTAGTATTTCCTATTTATCAATCTAAAGAATTAGAAGTTATTATTTATAATTGCGAAGAAATATTTCAAATTCAATTGTTATTTATTAGAATAAATATAAATTTTATACTGTTAAAGCTAATGAAATTTGAGAAATTTATAATTATTTCTACATTAGGCTTTATTTCAAGTCTTATTTGTGAGATTATGAGATCCTGCTGTCGTCTGGTGAACAGAAAAAAAGTTAGAGTTCAAGGTTCATCATGTGTTTTCTATTCTAAATCAACGATTTCTAAAAGTTTATATCGCAACTCAAAAATAGACATCTGCAATAGATCTTATTTACAAATAAATATAAAATTACGGATAATCGAAAAAAGATAAACAAATAAATATTTTCCAGGAAATTTTGTTTTCATCTTGTAAAATTTGCTTCAGAACCGGGCGATCATGGTTTTAGTTACCCCTGTCTCTGAAATACTTGGTGGCATTCCAAACAAGTCACACTTCGCCAGGCATAGTATTATAAAATAATATAATTTCGCTAACTTTTAATCGTTGTAGCTATGCTTTATTCTTATTATATTATCTTTATGCTTATTATTATTATGTGTTGAGGATCTGAGAAAGAAACAGTGAACAGCGCAGGGTTCTGTAATATTTCTGCACTCTGGTCTTTGAAGCTGCTTAAAAACTTCTGATAAATGACTTGATCAACACTATGTTTATGGTTGAGATATTTAATGCAGTATCGATGATGGTCACTAGGGGGAATAACAAGTCTTTCAATAATACACGCTTGTAATAAATGCAATAATAAGCTTTAATTCGTGCAATAATACACGATTCCCAAAATCTCTTCAGTCGCCTCATCGGCAGGTATTGAAATTTCCAAACATAAAACAATTTTTATAAAATGATGTGTCATTGTGCATTGCATGGATCGATACCTGTTGCAATGATTGTGGAGACTTGAACACAGAACATGTTTAATATGTATTTCAAAACTTACTTCAAACTTGTTTTAGATAAATAATTTTTTTCCATAACATTTGTAAAATATTTTCCGTATTCATATAAAAGGTTTAGCGTGTTTTATTTGGCAATCTCTGTGTCATTTGAAAACTTTCGTCTTCTGAAATAATTCTGCTTTCTCTGAATATTTCTTGTAATATCGCATTTCAATAGATTATTTTGGTTAGATTATAATAACTTATTGTCTTACCTTTCTGGTTTGGTAGTTTAATGAAACCATTTATTGGGCCAACTATAATAAGATATTTACTATAGAAAAAAATAAATATTTTTACGGTGATTAAATATATATGCATAAATATTATTACAGGAAATCTAACCAAGATACAATCTTAAATTCGATTTACTTATTATGAATTTTGAAATATCTTTTCCCCTGAAATTATCATTCAGCGTTTTTGATATTCAATGCAATCTGTTTTATACCTAAGCGTTTTTGAAGAATCCAGTTTTTTGCGATATTTTTTAAAACATAAATTTTCTTTCATAAACAAAACATATTGTTTTTAATTTTCATAACAGGATTACATTCAATAACTTTTATTTGACTTATCAGTGATTTTTCTTCCACTCAGAAAGAAACAGAACTGAAAAAGAAATATTTGAAAGTTAGAAATACCTACTCTAAAAACCGATAACGTGTCTCTTTCGGTTTCATTTATTTTGACTTTCCAAAACATGGTTGTTATTCGTAAAGAGTAGTTCTGAGATGAATTCTGTTCTTTGAGTTATAATTTGTGTTTAAGAGGATTATAAAATATTTTATTTTTCTTTGGAAAACATTTTACCATACAAATTCATAAATCTCTATTTTCGAATAGCAATACATTGTGCTCCAAATATACAACAATATTGACAATTATTGAAACCAACCCCTACTCATTGAAATGGCAGTTTCTAGGAATATTGTATTTAAAAATATAATGTGTTTTTCTGCATTGTACAGTATGTATAATATGCTGTTTCAAAAATATTGAAGAAGAAGGATTCAAATATTCGTGCAGTATTTACCTCGCATTAAAAGAGCTCCAAGAATCTAAAGTAAATACTTTTCTAATAGTAAATACTTTTCGAACTATTTATGATTTAATCGTGGACAAAGTATCTGTACAAGATACAGTAAAAATCATAGGGCACACAGGTGCAGAAACAGAAACTACAAAGAATCTGAAAGATATATTCTGAAATACCACTTTCCATTTTTGGAAGAGCATCATGACGAAGTCTTAGATTTAGAACAAGATGATTGTTTTAATGTGTCTATTGTAGATTAACAAATTAGACCCATATTGTTAAGAGGTAGAAAATACAATGCCATGGGAAGGCCAAGGGAAAAAAGAATTTTTTTCTATGGAAGTATGGAAAATGGTAAATACCGCCCTGATACGGAAAGAGGGTAAAGACTTAACGAGAGCAGACAACTATAGATCCATATGCTTCTTACAGGTCTGAGGTAAACTACTTGACAAAAATATAGCATAGAAATTAATATTCTATTTAGAAATTACAAATAAATTACACGAATATCAGTTCGGTTGTAGGAACCACCGAAGTACTAATATGGATTTCGAAGAAGTTATGAGGATAATAAATAATAATACAAGTAAGAAACTATTTTTGTCTCTCTAGGTATGCTAAACGCGTTTAATACAGTAAGATGAAAGGATTTAATGCACATTTTAAAAGAAGAAAAATAACTGGATATTTATTCAAAATGATAAATAGTTTTCTCTCAAACAAAGTCATCTTTGATGAAGAGAATGATCTTGAATTTAAATACAATGCTGGAGTCCGACTTGTGGTTGTTGGTAGTTCACATACTTTTCAGGTTAGCTAATATATATGCAATGCAAAAGGTATTATTTTTGCGGATGACACCGCCATTTTAATTGCTGAACCAGCACCTATAGATTTATGTAGATAAATAAGAATGTCCTTGAACATGTAGAGACCTGGGAAAGGGGAAGTACGGTCTGCAGTTAAAGTCCTTCCAAGTAGATGTACACAGTATTCTTCAAAAATGTATCTAGAAAGCCACCCAAACTACTTGAAAGGAAAAATATAATATTTGAAAACGAGTTTAAATATCTTGGGATTGTAATAGACTGTAGGTTATCCTGGACGCCAGATTTAGATTATGTTAGAAATAAGATAATTTATATGCGAGACAGGATAGCTAGATATAGTTGTAAGACGCCAGGTGTGAAATCTGAGAGTATAAAATAGATATATTTGAGAACAACTGAAAAGCTGATATTGCGTGGAATCGAAGATGGTATTAAGACACGATGTATATCTGTAGGAAGTTATTACAGATACAAAGGCATGCTCTTCGTAATAGAACTAAAACTTACCGCATAGTGTCAACAGTAACGATGCAATTATTGGCTCTTTGCATTCCTTTGATATAGGGGAAAGAAATGAGTTCAGAAATTTAAACTATTGAAATTAAAAAAAGATATTGATGTTGATGGAAAAGTAATAAAGTCAAATGAAGTTAACCATTTCATTTGAACTTCATGAGAAAAAATTAAGATAGACTGGTATTTTTAAAATCAAATTCAAATGAATAAATATAATGCCATTATTGATGGTTCTAAATGCTAAGTTGGTTGTACGGAACATAAATAATGTTAAGTATAACTTAAATAATACCAGTTTGTTATTTGGATCTTTTGGTTAATTTATCAACATGGGTTCATATGAGGTTGGACATAATCTTTTTATAGTGAAAATGCAGGAAAAATTCTTTAGAAGCAAGTTTTATAAAAATTAACGCTAGGTATACTTTTTTTAATTTGAACAATTCTTGGTAAGTAGAAAATAAATTAATAGAAATGATTTTTTAAAAAAACTTTAATTAGTATGCCAAAAAGTATAATTTAAAAATTTAATTGTTTTCTTGTTTCTATTCTTCAATTTATAATTCATTATTATCTAGAATCAACCCATTACCAGAATCATCTTTCTCACAAATTAACTGCCAGTTGGCGCCACTAGTATGGAATCAAAATTTTATTATATCAATCGATTAATTGATAATTAAGTTCTGAAAATACTTAAATAAAGTACTGCTATCGATGGTAATCAAGTATACTAAATTTCTAATCTCTAGCACATCAAAAATGAGTGCAAAATTTATTAAAAATTCCATCTTTACTAACACGCAACACATGAGGTTAAATAATATCTGCGGAAATACGAGACACTTTTTCATTTCGGTGAAAGGAATCGAAATGAGAAATGTCTTTGTAGTTCAGTAAACGAAAGGTTTGAAAAAAACAAAAAATAATATAGTTTTTGAAATTGGTACACATGTTCGTAACAGGCTTATAATGAACATACTAAAAGTCCCCGGTACTGGGGGGAATGCTTGCGGCGCAATCTTGGATTTCATCTCCCGTTTTTTAGTTTTCCTTGAATATCTCGAAAACTATTCATTTTACAAATTACAAATGATTTAACAAATTAAAAAGCGTAAAATTCCCTACAAATAATTACTTTAATTTTTTTTTCCAGTTATAAATTATCTCCAGTCTTGGAGATAATTGGACTCAAACCACCATCTTGGATTTCCTCTCCCTTTACAATTTTCTTGAATTTCTTGAAAATAAAAATATTTAAAATTAAAATTACATGTGAATTAGCAAATTAAAGAGCGTGCAATTCCCTATAGATAGGTACTTTGATTTTTCTTTTAGCCGTAGTAGTTTTTGATATAATTTGTCTCAAAACGGATGAATTTGTAAAAAATCTTAATTAATAGAATAATAAACGAAGGGTTTGAAGGAAAACAAAAAATCATTAGTTTTAAAATTGGTAGAAATTTTCTCGAGGATGTCTTGTTGAACATAGTAAATGTCCCTGATCCTGGGAGGAGAGCTCGCGCCGCTGTCTTCGATTTCATCCCCCATTTTTAGTTTTCCCCGAATATTTCGTAAAATTTTCAAATTACAATTTATTTAACAAATTAAAGAGCGTAAAATTCCCTACAATTATATACTCTTGTTTTTCTTCCAGCTTTAATAGTTTTCGAGATAATATGTCTCAAAGTTTATCGTTATCTTGTATTTCATCCCTCTCTTTTAGTTTCTCTTGAATATCTAAAATTGTATTTAATTTTTATATTACATGTAATCAGAAAATTAAAGAGCGTAAAATTCATTATAATTTATTGCTTTTATTCTTGTTTTAGCTTTTATAGTTTCTGATATATGTTAGAAAAACTAAGACAGGGGGATAAAATCCGAGATGGCGGCAAAGGTTGAAATCCATCATCTCCAAAACTATTGAAGTCAAAAGAAAAATAAAAGCAGGTATTTGTAGAGAATTTTACGCTCTTTAATTTACTGATTACATGTAATTTTAAAATTGAAGAGATTTCGAAATATTCACGAAAAATTAAAAAAGGGGGATGAAATCCAAGATGGCGATAAACTTTGAGACCCATTATCTCGGAAATTGTTAAAGCTGTAAGAAAAACAAAAATATTTACTTTTAGAGAATTTTACGCTCTTTAATTTGTTCAACCAATTTTAATTTGAAAATTGAATACTTTTTGAGATATTCAGATGAAACTAAAAGTGGATCCCAGTTATGAATACTTTAAGACTCGAAAAGTTACCAACACTGAATCCAGCTGATTTTCAGTTGCTCTTAAAAAAATTTTTAATGATAAGGGATTTTCCACAAATTGATATCTTAACAAATTTACTTTTCGCATGGGTATTTCACATATTTCTAACCTTTATACAATTGAATATAACTGTTCGAAGAATCACGAAGGAGCACTTTCAAATATTTAAGTAATACTCACATCGCATTAAACGGCTAAAGGAGTCAGATGATTTCATATTGAACTCTTAAATGTCAATTGGAACATTTCTTAATTCTTAATATTCGTTTTCTAGAATTAAAAGAGTTGTCCTGATGCAGGATTATACTCGATGGCAAGCGCATAGGATTTTGAATATTGTAGAGACATTTTAGATTTAAATATTTCAAATTAAGGTTTTTGATTCTTCATTTAAGATGCTAATTTATTTTCACAATTTCTGTCAAATTGGCGCAATTTCTTTTACTAAACATTCAAGTTACATAACTTTGTTATGGAAAGGATGAAACAACAACGCAATTATTGACATTTATCAATTAAAGAGAGAACAATTATTCTAGGAGGTACCATATGGTGCATGTTTGAAAGACTGAAAAATTTCTTGCGAAATATCTTAATAAATATTGTTTAAAGAGATTATTTTCCTGAAAAAATCATTTACATCTGTAGAATTTTCATAGATATTTTATATATTAAGTTGGCATATCTAGACAAATATTTAAAAGCGTATAGAATAATTTGTAAAAGTTCTACCACTATTTAACTACAGAAATTTTCTATATAAAATTTAAAATTTAGTAGTAGAAAGACTAAAGCGGTGTCATTGCGGAGGTTTCTTTAATATAAAGCCTGGAATTTTATATACGGGCTGGTAAAAGAAAATTAAGATTATGCGAAGTACAGGGTGATTATAATTAAAGTTGCACTTTGAGAAGGCTGTAGAAAGGACCACTGGTCAGAATGGCCTGATATTTCATGTGAGTATTCGTGAAGCAATGGGAATTTGTTTTGCGGAAGAAAAAAAAATAGTTCAAGAGTTGACCGATAGATGGCACTGTACTCGTGATAAAATGATAAAAACGATTTACTTTAAAAGATATGTTAATTTTAAAGTGGCTTTGAAAGATATTTTATACATTAAGTTGACATATCAAGACAAACATTTAAAAGCGTATAGAATCATTTGTAAAAGTTCTACCACTTTTTTACTACAGAAAATTTCAATATATAATTTAAAATGTAGTCTTAAATTGATCAGCACTGGAGAATCTCTATGTTTCTTTAATATAAAGCTTGGAATTTTATATCCGGGCTGAGAAAAGATAATGCGAAGTACATTGTGATTATAATTAAAGTTGCACTTTGTGAAGGCTGTGAAAAAAGACCACTGGTCAGAATGACTTGATATTTCATCTGAGTATACGTGTAGCAATGGGAATTTGTTTTGCGAAAGAAAAAAATAGTTCAAAAGTTGATAGATGGCACTGTACTTGTGATAACATGCTAAAAAACGATTGCTTTAAAAGATATGTGAATTTTAAGATGCTAATTTAAAGACGTGACGCGCGCACCGCACATTACACTTGTGATAAAAAGGCGGGGAACATGCAGTTCATGTTATTCTGCGTCTGAGAAGGTAGTCGTGACTCTATCATTGAAGGATTGGGCTCTGCTTGTGGAAAAACAATTAATATGAAAAGATGGCGATAGCTGTTTAATGCTGCAGAAAGAGAAGAATACAAATATACAGTACAATTTATATTAACACTTATTTGATAACCCACCTTTTCTATACCATCAGGAAGTCCATGGCCAGAGAATAGAAAAGAGACGAGAGATATAATTTCCTGATTAATATATTTTTATTTACAAATTTTAATTTTTCTACTTGCGAACTTTAAATAGAATGTTTGTCTAGAATATATTAAAACACAAATCCTCACATTAGTACAAAATATTTTCCGGATGCACACAACTAAACAGATTTACTTACAATTTCAGTACACATTTCTACAGACATGTTAACATTTTTCTCCAGACTTTAGAATTACACATTACAGCTCTCAATAATTAAAATATATTTCATCATAGAACGACTCAATTCATTTGAGTATGAAAACATCTAAAAAATTTATAATGCAGTAATATATAAACATTTAACTATAGTTCGAGCGCAGATGATCTTATTTGCGAGATGGAAAATTGGATATGTGATCACTTAGTGTTCTCTGCGAGAAAAGAACTAATTCTCTATTTGTTTGGTGAAGATGCAGATATTTCCTGCAAAATAGTTCATTCCGAAATTCAATGCATATGAACTTTCTTATTATAATATATTATCTCGTTGTTCACTGTCGTAATATGAATTCATACCTTTACGTTCAATTTCCACTCTATGGCACACCGTCGTCCTGAAGTTATTCTATAAAAATTGCAGCCAGTTTGCAGAATTCATCCAGGTTCCCTTCATCATCTTAATGTAATTTTCAAAGATGAGTCGAGTCATCATACTGTTGTAGCTTTACCTCAACAACAAGATGGTCATCTCTCTTCAATCCGTCTGCACGCCTGCGAGGACGAGAACCGAATGAAAAATCATCGGAACCTGAACCTCCAGACGCACGACGGCATAGTTCTGTGTAGAAATACCAATATCCATTACACAAAGAAAAATCTCCCAGTCCGGGGAAGCGCGGACAATGGCGAGCATATAGTTCGGTTCAATAAAAGTGATTAACGATTTAATAAACATCGAAACATTAAAACAAATTACATAGAAAGTTAAAGCGATTAATGATTCGTGTAGTTTTAATGTCCGACGGATATAGTATGGTATGCCTTCTGAGAAGATGATAGGAAATGTCACTCTCAGGTTTCGTAAATAAAAGAATACGTAGAGCAAAGAGGCTAAACATACAAAAGCACGAAATACTCCAAACGAAATAGTAACCATTAATATTTCAGATTATAATGTGTTCTTGCGTAATGTATGGAACAAAGTCTACCGCATGATTGTTGAGATTCCAGGAATGAAAATGTGTGATTTGAATTCCATAACTTATTTCAAACACAGTTTGAAAGAATGAAAAATTTTAAAAATACATTTATCTTTATATTCAAATAAAATGCATAAAATTCTTTTGTTTGGCAATCGGTGTGCAATTTGAAAACTGTCATTTTCTGGAATAATTACGGTTTCTGATGTAATTTTCCATATCATCTTTGTCATCGAAATATTTTGATCTACATAATTTGGGAAATGGTTTGACTTATATTTTATACAAATATCAGTAAATTTAAGTTTACATGTTTTGTTGAGTTATATATATGTCAGAATTTGGATAATGGGAAGCTGGCAAGAAGAAAATAAAAATTCGATTTTTTCAAAAGCTCGAATGAGGAAAACTGAATCCAAAAATAAGAATAGCAACATGAAACAGCATATTTTAAGCTAAAAATGACACTCTAGATTTATTTTTACTATTTGAGTATGTAATTGTAATAAAAATTAGAGTTCAGCATTTTGAATAGTACAGAAGTATTATAAAACTTGAAAGTATAGATTAGTCATGTTTGAATTATCTTCTAGTCAGGGTTGAAGTTAATTAAATCATCAGGTGACGGAGATTGAGGACAGCCGAGTACGTTTTCTCTAATAAAACAGAGATCAATGGCACGTTCTCGGAGCATTTTTAAAGGGGGAATAACGATTTTATTCGTTTCTTTTTAAATGCATTACCACTATAAATGAAAGAAATACGTTATATGGCATATTCGAACATTTTTAACTAACTAAACCTGTTCAGAAATAAGAGTATTTTTTAAAATTTTTAGTTTCGACGTGTAATTAAACGAAATAAATTCAAATTCTAGAAGGTATTTTTACAGCATATTAATTGGTAATTGCAGAAGGGAGAGAAAAATTTAATTACTAACAAATTCAAATATTAAACGCTTGACTTAGGCAAATTCCATTGTTTCATAATAATTTTAGAGAAATAATTTTTTGATGAGAGCAATGAGATTAAAGAAAATCGTCAGTGGAATCTGATTTAGAGCTAATAATCTACCCGCCAAAATGCCAAACGGACAGACTTTCATAGTAGTTATATAAATTAGGATACAATAAATACATTTTACAAATTGCAAAGAAAATAATGAAATAAAATAAAAAAAGAAAGGGAAGAATAATATTGATACTTTGGAATAAGTTCTCTTATTATAAAAGTATTATCTGAATTTTCCATGCAAATTTTAAAGCATGTTGTATCTCCATTGCCTTTTGCACCCATACCGAATACCGAATAAAACATAAAAGCAAGGGTATATGCATCTTGTGTTGTGAAGTATTACAGATGTGTTACTATAAGCATATCGTGGATTTACATTTTAATGGAATGGTACCAACACGATTCATTCTTTCCTTATTAAAAATTGTATCTTTTGTGAATTTTAAATTTATAGGTCCGGAACAAGGTTTCGCAGAAATGCCACTTTGAGGTTGTTTTGATTGTCCTATTAATACAAAAGCAGTTATCATGACTAATACATAGCTTTTATATTATTATATATTGATTTTTTATTCGACTCGCATCAAAGTATATAAATTGAAAATTGTCACATTAAAAAATGGTGGGAAACTTCTCAGACAACAAATCGAAGATGAAATACCTTCGTCACTTATATTTCCAAGTTCAACCAAAAAAAATTGGAAAGTAAAACATATGTGACTGAAGAAGATTCTGAATAAAGAGATAAAAAAATATTTGACATCACTCCTATTCCTATACAATGCGAGTAAACTATTTTCAAATACCTAATCTGACGGAATTCAACTGTTTCGTTTCACCAGAAATCTCAACATTTTACTTAGTATTTCCTATTTATCAATCTAAAAAATTAAAAGTTATTTATAATCGCGAAGAAATATTTTAAATTCAATTATCATTTATTAGAATAAATATCATTTTTATACCGTGAAAGCTAGTGGAATTTGAGAAATTTAAAATTATTTCTATACTCGGCTTTATTTGAAGTCTTATTTGTGAGATTATGAGATCCTGCTGTCGTCTGGTGAACAGAAAAAAAAGTTAGATTCAAAGTTCAGTGTGTGGATTCTATACGAAACCAACGATTTCTAAAATCTTATATTGCCACTCAAAAATAGTCATTTGCGGTAGATCTTATTTACAAATAAATATAAAATTACGCACAATCCAGAAAAGATAAACAAATAAGTATTTTCTAGGAAATTTTGTTTTCATTTTGTAAAATTTGCTTCAGAACCCGGGGAATCATGGTTTTAGTTACCCCTGTCTCTGAAATACTTGATGGTATTCCAAATAAGCCACACTTCCTCAGGCATAGTATTTTACAATAATATAATATAATTTCGCTAACTTTTAATCGTTGTAGCTATGCTTTATTCATAATAATTCCGTTTTTTAATTTCAATAATTATTAATATACTAGAAAATTGCCCGTCATAACATGACGGTGCAAATTGACTCTTCATTCGTGATATTTCACGTCAAATTTGACGTGTTTAAATCTATACTTATGAAAACAATGTTTGTGTGCGCGCGATGTCCGGACGAATCTATAGCACTTACAGTTTGAAATTTGGCACAAAGGTAGTCGTAATGGTGACAGAATGCACCTCGAAGCCGGAATTTTAGAATTTAATCTAGAAAACTTTTTATTTAATGTTTTGTTTGATATTCGTATAATGTTTTGACTAGAATAAATGAAATATGACTTCAAGGAGCTACTTACATAATGTGGTTTCACAGTTTAAATCTGAAGTGGAAGATTTCATCTCTCTTTTCTTTTCTTCTTCTCTGATTCATTTTGGATATATTTAAATACTATAGAAATTATGTTTCTCTGTATCTTTCGAGGCGTAATGTTTCATTTGAAATCGTTTAAAATTTCATTCGGTTTTCATTCTTTAAGGTTTTATCTGGTTTATAAAAATCGATCGTTTAAATCCTAAATTTTTTCCCGAAAATATCGTTTTATTTTTTACTCAGTACTGTTTCCTACAGTTCTAATGTCATTATTGCGAAGACAAATAAGCAGGAAAATCAATAATTTGTATCTTGTGTTTTGATTTAGTTTTCAAAACTTTTTCGTGTCATTGAAGCAATTTTTTTTCATTTTTATGAAGTCCTGATTCCACGGGTAAAGCCGTGAGCGTACCGCTAGTAGATATATATGCGAGAGAAATGTTTAACATTAATTAAAAACAAAAAAATAAATACATATTTTATGACAGGAAATATTTTTTTTATTTACATATTATTTACGCTTCTTACAAAGCATTTCTCTGCTTGTCAAACGTTGCCAAAAATATTATCAAATTATATCATCATGATTGCAATAAATAATCAGATGCATCGAGGCGTCCAAACTATATCACGCTCATGATATACCACTGATGTGTTTTACTACTTTCTATTAAAAAACGGAAATTATTTTGAAATATATGATTAATACTATTGAAAATTTCTATTGATCAAAGAGAGATAAATTTTATATCAATCAATAAAAAATATTAATCTACTATTTTAGAGATATTAAATTTGAAATTAGAAAGACAATTACTTTTTTAAATATAAAATTACTGAAACTTAGGTGCTCTAACAATGCAATAATTCTGTTTAACGTTCCGCAGTGCTATGGCGAAAATGTTATTGTTGTTGACGACAGAGCGTTACAGGGTCAGTGAGAGACAGATCTAGGTCATTATATTAGTAATTAATGTCGAAATATAGGAGTGTTTCGCTCAGAATGAAAGAAGAAATCCTTTAGTTTTGTAAATTTTTCAATCATTTATATTTTTAAATTTTTGAATAAAATGTTATTACGAAATAATTTAGTAAATTTTGCTTGACTAGATTTGCCTAAGAATTCTTCACACTTCTATTCATTTTCCACATACTTAATATTTCGTAAATAAAACCCAATATTTAGATATTTGTAGGTGTGTTTACAAAAGTTTTGACGCAACTTTAATTCAATCTTTTTGTTTATAAAGGTTTATTTCACATAACTATCTTATCTCTAACATCTACCACAGTTTTGTTTAACATGAAACTTGGAGTCGCATATCCGGGCTGATAAAAGAAAATTCGAGTTGACTTTATTATTATTTGATCAGCATGATTTTTTCTGATAGAATAGTTAGAGTGAATAATTTTTTAATGTTTCCTAATAATTAAGCCATGGTAAACGTAATAAATAATAGTAAATTTGTACAAAATGGTACAAAAATAAAAATGTATGAACACGTATTTGTACGTTATATAGCATTTATTGCCTTCTTAACATTTTTGGACAGGTAAAAGTCTAGAGTCTCGGCGGCATCTGGTGCATTATGTTTCATTCTTACAGCAATCTTAAATGAATTTTCTGTCTAATATGAATATGTTAACGCGTCCATTCCAATTACAAATGCGATGCACTTGAAACAAGCATGAAGCAGTTAGTTTAGTTATATTTCCTTTCAGTTTTAAAACGACACGAGTGCTATTTCGAGGCTCTTCCCAAGAGCAGTTAGATGACAAGGACGATAACTTGGCCGATACCTCCCTCTTAAAGCTTTTTGAACCATAACGATTATAGGACGCTTTGCCCTAGACTTCGGATTACACCAGTTTCATATAGAGGGCTAATCTGGAACCAACCGTCTCCAAAGAAGAGTCCTCACCACCGAGTTACTGCGTTTCATTTTTAACTCTCTGAACCCGGTTAGATTGAGAATTCCATTGCCTAAAACCTGGAGTGAATCTTCGCTCACAAAAACAGAATGGGATCGTCACGTTCTTTACAGAAATTCCAGGAGGTCGACACCTATGATTACCCGATCAGTTGTCAACAAAGAAAGGAAGTTCACCCAGGCGCCCGAAACCGCCTGAGTCCGGCTTCTGTCGAACCGGCGGTTTGGGGCGGGATAGGGCTCATAGGGTTAAATGAAGTGACGGAGATTGAAATAACAATTAAACTTGGTTTTTTTAAAAAATATTCTCTTAAAGTTCTTTTATACCAACTTTTACATCATATGAAAAATGGCCTCTCAAACGTTACAAATATCGATTATTCTATCTGAAACAATCACTAGAAAAACACGTCGTTCATGCTTATGCCCTCATCCTGGTACTTATTATCAAGTGTTTTTCAGAAAAATATGATTATTTATTCACTTTTATTTAGATTGACTTGTTTCATGTTTGTAAGAATATAATTTTGTTATCTTTTCTTCACTACCTGATCCTGATGTTTTAGAGTTTTGTAATTTGTATAGCTATGTGCTTTCGATGACAGCAGTTGTTTTATGATTTTTATGGATGGCGTGGGTGACAAAGCGATTAAACAGGAGATTACTTTACAATTAAATTCTTCTTTTACATTTTAAATATATAATTAATAATGCGATCCTGGTGTCATAAAATGTTAACAATGAAAAGACGCATAATTTTAATTATTTTATCTTTTTTAATCAATCATTAACATAATGTTTAGTGTAGCTCAAAATAAACATGTTAATAAATATTTTTAAATCTATATTTATTTCATGTTACACTAAATTATAGTAATTTAAACGTAAAATCACCTCATGGTTAAGTAATATAGAAATTTCTTAAATTTTCGGAATCAAGACTTAAAATACATTTAACTGCCAGTTACATTAATATTTCAACTCCTTTGCGCCACTTGTTGTGCTTTCATTAATTTAAAATACAAGTTAAATTTGGGTGGGAAAGGATAAGGCAAATGTCTCCCTGTTTTATGTTGGTAACATAGAATTTTTCTCACTTCTTTCTTGTAGAAAAGAATTAGGAGTGGCGGAAAGGCATTCTTACCCTTATTTCCACTACACTTCGAAAATAAGAGTTTGTGGTTATTTTATAACTGAAGCGGTCAATTCTGTTGATGTTTAAAAAATATTTGTCATTTTGAAACGTTCGATAATATTTATAACAGCTGTCCCGTGTTGCTTCTTCTTACAGAAGGTTTTGAATTTTAGGTTATGTTATAACGTATACACTTCCGACTCGATCTAAACAATAATATAGATTCGTAGGATACATATTGCATTGTAAATATTATCGGGACTTACAATATGAAAAATAATTTTTAGGTGAATCAATAGTTTTGTCAGAATCATTTATAAAAGCATTAAAACCACTTTCTTTCCAGGTTGTATTAGAGCCGGATCTCCACATTCCAGCTCTGATTTCTTTTTTCTCTAAGAAAACAATAGGGGGAAGAAATTAAGTTCCCTCTTTAGGGAGAAAAAAGAGGACAAACTTTGTCTTAAAGTTCCTTGAAAATATCATTATTTCAAATTAGTGAAAGTAGAAAGAGTGGCGCGAAGCGGTTAAAATACTAATTTAACAGACTTTAAAATGTATTTTATTTACGCTTCCGAAAATCTAAGATACTTCTATATTACATACACATGACTTAATTTTAAGTTACAAGTTACCTAACTTTAGCATAACATGAAATTTACTAAGATTTTTAAGAATTATTCCTTAGCATTTTCATTATATTTGTGTTTTAAACCACAGTAAACATTATGTAAAAGTTTGATGAAAAAATATTAAAAAATAATTACAAGATATTGTTTGTTAACATTTCTTGTTAGATGTTAAATTTTATTTTTTCACGATTTCAGAATCTACATAAAACAATTACATTTCTGCAATGCAAGAATACGTTTCTTTGTGAAGTGATCCCCTGCTGAACCTGCCTATCACCCAGTCCATCCTATCCCTCTCCACCCCCAATAATACAAACCAGGTCATAGCGTTCCGGCACAGCACGCAGCGACACGACTGCCTATTTTGCTCTAAAACATTTTGCCTGTCTTGACACAGAATAATAACGTTCCTGAGTTTATAAACCTCATTCTACTTCTACTAAAGAATAATTGGCTACTAATATTATTTTTTGGGTCCTCAGACAAACGTAATCTTTCCCATTCAAAATATTGGAAAGTTATTTATGCGCTTATGTATGTGTATGAATTTTGAAATAACGTTTTTTCTTATCAAATCGTATTTCTTACAAATTCGGTAGATTTTGAAATGTCATTCTGCCGGAAATCGTGGATTTCAGTATTAATAAGTCAGATAGGTGTGTGAAAAAATTTGGTTAAATTAAAAAAATAAGAGTTTAGTTGACTGAAATTATATTCAAACAGCAGGTAGAATTTCTAATACCAATATTTATACAAGAATGAAATGGGCGTAATAGGGATTTGAGACATTTTAGGAATATATGCGACTGAACCTCAGAGCTTGGCCACTAGATAATAATGGCATTCTTTGGAACGTACGCAGATCATACTCTTATTTGGTCATTGGTATTAACATTTCATGTTAACCTTTTGATCGATATGGCTGAAAAACGTAGAAATGCTTGGATATTTCGCAGCTTTCTACTCGGAAAAATTTCTATCAGCATCCTTCGAGCAGTTACTGCGTTACCGCCTCCAATTCTATTCCTGAACTGAATGTCAAAGAAATGTAATTCGATTGGCGATACATGCTGCTCTAAATCAGTAGCCAGATTGATGATTTATGAAAACAGCTCTGTTCTTTTAAATGGCCTTTTGCATAATATTCTGTTGTTTCAAAAACTGCTACATACAACTACATTTACAATATGTTGCTTCAAAAGTGATCGAGAAACAGAGTACAAATATTCCAGTGGTTTGTAAATAGCATCAAAAGAGTCCGATGATTTCCTACAATTAAATGCTTTACAGAACCTTTATTAACACTTGAAATTGGTACTCCAGAATTAATGCAGTGACCTGAATAAAGAATTATAGATTATGCTATGTGGATGCAGTGGCGTACCTATGGGGGAGAGGTCCACCCCTGGTGGCGCTTAGAAAGGGGCGCAAAAATCAGACATGCAGTAAGCCAATTTAATAACTAAGAAGAGCAGCTGAACTAGTTCAGTCATTGTGTTCATAAAAAAATCTATTGTAATTAATTCATATTTTTGCCCTTTTTTCGGTAAATTGCCGGTATGTGAAAGAAAGTCTGTTGGTTGAAACACGATATCACAAAATATCTGCAGGAGATCAAGGGTGTCAAACGATAAGTTTCTTTATGAAATCAAATTTCAACCTCTGGAATTTATTATTTTTATTTTGAGGTTTACTTGACTTGTAGAGGAAGGGTGCCATAATGAATGTTCGCCCCGGGCGGCAAAAGTTGCAGGTACGCCACTGCGTGCATGTAATTTCGAATATTGTTGAGATGCTTCAGATTTAAATATTGCAAAAGAAGATGTAAATAATAATAAATAAAGGAACGTAAAACGAAACTGCTTTTCTGATTCTCTATTTAGGTTACTATGTTAATATGATAATTTTTGTCAAATTCCTGCAATTTCTTTCAATTAACTTCCATATTAAAAAAGGTTGTTTTTTATTAAAGGATACTACAATCTATGACCATTCATAAATTTAAAAGAGAGCAATTATTCTAGAGTTAAAGTTAGTATCGGGCTGTTTTATATATTGACAATTTCCTTACGAAATAATTTAGTAATGTTTGTTCGTAGGTATCTCCCTAAAACCCACTCACATTTGTGTTCAAGTACCTGGGATATTTAGTAATTTAAAACAGCGGTTTTCAATATTTTTGGTTGTGCGAACCACGTGTTGTGTAAAAAAATATTTTGAGGCCCACTAACTAAATATGTAAAAAATACAAACACACTTTATATATTATATGCACATGTATGTCATTAATTAGTAAAGCTTACTGTAAAAGGATTAAATCTATAGCTTAGTAAGCAAAAAATGAGTGACTCCCCTGACTTCGACTTTTGATTAGCGTTCGACAGACTACTAATAAGTTATCCGAGGCCCATAGGATGGGATCCGCTTATTTAAAGGATATAAAAGAAAACATTCATTTGAAGGCACGTAGACGTGTTTTCGAAGTTTTACCCCTAATTTAATGTAATATTTTCCCATATAAAATTTTTAACTTTCTAAAGGGTGTACAACTCGCGTCTTCTTTCTTTTATTTAAAGCTTGTGTTTTAATGAAGGGGCTGGTGAACGAAAATTAGAGTTAGGGATTGTGGTTACTGTAAAAATAACCCGCTTTCGTTTTTTAAAGAAATAGACAACGTAGGCAGAAAATTTTATTTACATTGGCCAATTTTATCTCCCAATCCATTCCTAAAAATTCTTTCACCAATGAGCTAATCCGTGATTCTTCTTTTATTGGAAATTATATCACACAAAGATGTTACGAGTCTTCCGGAATCCACTGAAATGCCGGCCAAACATAAATCTTTTTGGACGTAAAAAGGCAAACCCGGCATTCAAGATTTACTCTGCTTTCTAAACCGAAAATACCACTCTATGTGGGTAGCAAAGATTGCTGAAATTTAAACCTCAGATTGCTTAGAAAAGAACTTGAATCTCCAACTGAACATTTACGGCTACTGCATCATCACCAAACAGAACCTCTTCCCGTCGAAGTAAAGTTGGATATTTACCAATTTCAGCCAAGTAGTGATTGAGATCTTAGCTGAAGTTAGTAAATAATAAAAAAATAATAAATTGGTAACTACTCTAGTTTCTTTAATTTACTCTTTGTCAAAGAGGATTTTGAAGAGTTTTTTACCTGTTTATTGGATTAAAAGAAAAACACATGTATCAAACATGTATTAACCGAAAAAATCGCTTAGTCATAAAAAAAACCCGGTTTACCATTATAACCGGTTGGTTTTTTCCATCACAAATTAGAGTTGAAATTGTCATTAATTTGAGAAGCCGAAGAAAAAAACAATAAATTTTCTTTTATTTCTTTCAATCTGAGAGTTTAGTGCCTTTTGTTAGATTAATGCATGCAATTGTTTGCCATCTCTTTGAAAGGGATAGGATGATAAAATCACATCAGAATTATACGTTTTAAAATTATGGAAGCGACAATAATATTATTGAAAACAATTTTACGACAATTAGTAAATTGTATCATCCAAAAGATAAGATTTTTAAATAATAAAAAAGGCCTTCAAGGACACATCCCTTTCGTCACAAATTTTGTTCTGGAAACGAACTTCGAAACTTCCCCCGACAACTCGTGGCTATTGCATCATGACCAAACAGGACCTCCTTCCTTTGACGTAAAATTGGAAGTTTTCCAATTTCAGTCAGATTTTGCTTTACATTTTGTCTGAAGTTAGTAAATAATGCAAAATAAAAAAAAAGAATAGAATTGTAACTAACCTAATTTCTTTAATTTATCTCTTTGCCAAAGCTGATTTTGCCATGTATTTTTTACACAGTTATTAGATTTAAAAAAACGGTTATCGACGGATAGAAAAAAAGAAGCAAAAAAAAAAAAAAAAAAAACGCTTAATCGAAATACAAAAAATCGCCATACCGTTCTAACCGATAGGTTTTCGTCATCCCTAACAAGAGTTGAAATTGTCATTATTTGAAGGGGAGAGGGAAAACACACAAGTTAAATTTCATTTATTCTCTGCATTTAAGGTTTCATTGCCATCTATTAGTTATTTGGATGTAGTTTTATGCCTTCTATTTGGAAAGGGAGAGGGTGATAAAATTATGTTTCAATTATTATGGGAAACGACGTTAAAATTATATAAAAAATTTAACGGCATATAAATTGGTATCATAAAAAAGAAAAGTTTTCTAAATTATAAAAAAATGCCTCGCAGCAAATTTTTGAAAAATGCCATTCTAGGTCTAAAAAATATTGTTCCTGACACATTTCGCAGTTCTACGTCCAGCGGTTCGCCCTGAAGAATGCAAACGCACACATATTTTCCGTTATTATTAGTACAGATATAAATATACAACAGCTGTTTTTTAAATAAAGTTTTAAGAGATCATGATTTGCTGTATTTACTCAATACTTAATTACAATAAAAATAATGACGTTTATATTGTTTTATTGCTTATATTGTTTAATTTTGTTAGAAGGTTTCTGAAGACTTGAAACTCGGTTTTTCGCTGTCCATAAAATTTTTAAAATTTAAACCTCTCCTGTTTTCCACTGAGCCCTTCATTTCATTCGGACGCATTATCAAAACATGAAATTGCAATACGCGAAGATATAAGTTCTAATTTTGTATTATTATTATTAGATTTTCAACCTACAGAATCTACGAATTCGCGAAAAAAATTGTAAAAATTACCGCTTATTACCGTTTGGTACTTTGTAGTGCATGAAGCAAAACCTATTGAATGACTGCAGAGACTGGTTTATAGAATAAGTTTTATATGAATTTGAAAACTTCTTTCAATCATGTTTTAAATAATTTAAAATTTTTTAGCAGCATATCAAAAATTTCCTATTTTGTATAAAACGTGTAATCTCCAATTTTGCTTTCTCAAAAAGGTTTTTGTGAACTTGGATTCCTGTAGATTATTTGGGAAAAGATTAAACTCATATTCCAAGCAACAGTTTGCTTCTATATAGAATATCAAACATTATGTAAATGTTATGTTGAGTTAATTAAGTAGAACTCTCTCTCTTTTTTACAATTGGACACTGACGTGACAGAAATAAAAAAAATTGATTTATTCAAAATATCGAATGAAGGAAATTTAGTTCTGAAAATGAGTACAGCGGTACAAAACGACAATTATGCAAATAAGAATAGTATTCAAGTGCTATTTTTCTGCTTACATAAGTAATTCTAATAAAAACTATAGTATTCAGAATATTGAATACAATAGTTGTAGAATAAAACTTGAAATTATAGAATAGAATTCACCTCTAACGTGCTCACAGTATTTTTTACAAAGTGATGTTTTTTTTCTTCTTTTTCATTGAATACTTTGTTATGCAAAATGAAAAAAATACGTTTGATGTCATACGGTTCGGCGTTATTTATCGAACAAAATCAATTCAGAAATTAACGCAATTCATTTTTTTTACTTCAAATAATATAAAATAACAAAAAAATCTAATTTTTTGAAATATTGTAATAATATCTTCGAAAAAAGATCTACGGAGCAAAGAAAATTTCGAATTACTAACGAATTCGAATTACAAACGCATCGAATTTCACGGTATTATAATAATTATTGAGTTATAATTCTTTCATCAGAACACACAAGAAGATTAAATATCCAGTGAACCATACAAAATAGCCGTTTGCTTATAAGAAATCAACGATATTTTACAAGTAAACAGTTTACAAACTGTGGACCTCGTGAATCAATGCATTCTCTTGCCTTTAATGGGAATATTGGCAGAGTGAAACTTGATTCTAATTTCCAAAACAATAGGACGTTCCACCACAGGGATAGTAGTGCAAATATCAGTCCATCAATTCAAAATGCTGCATTAATACGGGACTCAAATGGATAGAGGTCCGTTGATGTTCCCATCAACAGTAACATGTTGCAATAATCTAACAACCTGAATTCGAATCGAAACATTAAAAAAACTTGTTGAAACGGTATAATTACAGCGATATCTCTTTAATACGCGTTAACAATAGTACATCGTTTACCCTTCATTCCTTGATATTCCAGTATATTTCAGTATTAAAAATATTTTTAAGCTATCTTATATGTTTGACAGTGCGGACACGCACTATGAAATTCCAACTAATCGATATTTCTTTTTTTAATGTCAAATAAAAAGGGCTGACTATTTTTATTTGTATTTATGTTTATTTTCTTTCGGCGGAAAAGAATGGCCTAAAATGTAATCTCTTACAACAGCCGCAATAGTGAAAATGATTTGAAATATCTGTGACAAAACATTGCTTTTGGTTTTAATTGTTTCGTGAATTTAATGACTTCTAAGATGAGCATATGTTATTTTACCTATTGCTGTTAGACGGCATCATATATTACAAGTAAATTTCGTCGTATCATGTCAGTATTTGAATCAATTGAACATTTTATATGAGAAAAAAAAGAAATAGTCACTGCTTTAGATAACAAGAAATAGACAAGGACGATCACGTTTCTATGCAATTATGACGTCATGTAAATTGACTCCAATAGGGCGGTTCATGTGTGCAAATATCTATCAGAATTTAAGTTTTGAAATGCTTTGCTCAGGAACGGACGATAGGAAGATATGAAAAAGAAATTTAATTGAAATGAAATACAACCAATATTCCCGGCGAAACAACCGGTCACCAAATGCGGCTAGTATTTATAAAATTCTGTTCAAAAAATTTCAAAGAACCGAATATGTGATTTATTTATTTTTTCCTAAATAATGCAAAATCTATTGAATAGTTTGCGAAACGTACTCGTTGAAATTTTATATAGAACGCTTTAGATTATATATGATTTACCAGGAATCGAACAAATTTGGAAACCATTGGATAATGCAAGCAACAACTGTCCACCGGCAGGAATTGAAATCCGCTAAAAGAATCCGAAATTACTTTCGCCTGTCGGTTTCCCCGCGCGGAAGAACGCGGTGGGCTAGTTGTAAAATCTCGACTACGGGGCCGCAGCGTCCAGATTCGAAACCAGATTCCACTGAAGATCCGCCGTGTATGGTGCCTGCTGCATGTTAAATCATATGTAGCTGCCACATGTCATCACGCTGGTTTGGTACGGAGTATGGAGAATTGGAAACCAGCTAAGGTGTCATCCCTATGGTCTGACCGCGATTCAAATTTACGATGTCCGTTCCAAAATAGCCCTTGTGTAAGGAACATCAAAGAAAAAAAAAAAGGAACATCAATATAACAAAACCTAACGATTTTTCACTAATGTGGTTTAAATTTCGTTAATTTTCCGTTTGCTGTGTAATCTTTCGGAAAATAACTAAGGAAAACGATTTTTGCGCTATCTTAATATTAAAAAATATTTATCTTTTCAATGGTTTCAGCTTGATTACTTTAGTATTTTTCTCTGAATATTACATATTTAGAAAAAACGTAGTCCGAATAAGTTACACAATAATCAATAAATGCATTCAACATTTTTACTAAACGGAGTGACTATTCGCGAGTAAACAAGCGCAGTAACATTGATGACGTGTTCTAATCCCGCTTGGTTTAACACACCTAAGCAATTATCATTAGCAGCAGTGGAGGTGAGATGAAGGGGATGTGGGACATTTTCTGTCGATAGTGAAGGTTCAGTGAAAGGTGAAAGTCTGAATTAGCTCCAGAGTATGAATGTATGTTTTCCTTGTGAACTTCCTGCGAAAACTATCCCGCTTTTGAGTTTCGCTTGGAGAAAAATAAGATAAATTTCTTGCAGTCATCTCTAAAACACATAGGTCTACCTTTTTTAATGATGCTGCTTATGATTACAGCTAGACCATACAATACAGAACCATCTTCCTATAAACCACGCATTAATCTTCTACACCAGAACTGAAAAAATATGTTTTTCTAGACTTGAGTTACAGCGTGTGGAATGTATGCACAGTAATTAAAAAAAATTATATATATTTTTTTCACTGTAAGAGCAATATGAGTTTTAAAAGTTATTTTTGTAAATACGGTGGGTGTTTTCTTTTTTTGGGGCGATAATTCCATCAGAATCCATCAACGCAATGAATGCAATCGACCAAATTGGCTAAGAAACATAAATGAAAATTTTCATGGAGACAATTTTGGCAAAAATCCGTGAAAGGGAAATGATAATTTTCACAAATATAAAGGATTTGCATTCTAAATGTGGCTCAAAACCAATTTCGAAGTCTCTTTGATCCTATTAGTCATATTTAGAAAAATATTCTTCGAACACCAACATTTCGAACAAAAAAAATTCCAATCTCCCGGGAGTGAAACTCACAGACTTATGAAGTGAAAACTTACTTTAAATATGCTTGCACCTCTTGTGGCCAAACAATAATTCAAGTTTAACGTCTTTTGTGACTATTTATTAAGACTAAAAAAATTTTTTATTCAATACAAAATATAGTTTTTAGATACACAGAGATGGAATATTGAATATATGAGAAATACTCCTCAGCAATTTTGCCATTTTTTCACTGCAAGATACTTCGAAATATTATCCAGAACTTGAGGGGTCAGATTACTCCCTCCGAAGAATTATAAGCAAAAAGTTTTGTCTTTGAACTGCCATTGAAACAAAATATCTATCATTCAAAATATTACCCTGTTATTTATGTGCATATGTATGTCAATTCTCAGGTGACGCAATTTTAATTGTGCTTCGTGTGTATGGTAATATTATAATTTCTAGCATAAATCGATACATAGATAAACGGGACCGTAAAAGCAGTTTTTTGTTATTTTATACTGATGGAAATGGTGGATTTCAGTGCTAATATGTGAGACCGAACGTGAGAACAACTGGTTAAGTCAAAGAAGTAAGCATTTCGACTACTGAAGATTTTACACTTACAATAGCGTCACTAAATTCCGAATACCAACTTTAATGCAGATTCACATCAGCTTCACCATGATTAACAGAATTGATTCATCTCGAGTATTTCGAGCACTTTCGCCATGGAAACTGACAGCCTGACTTCTAGCTTTAATGGGATTGATTGGAAAATCCATAGTTCAAACTCATATTGAGCCTCTAAAAAACTCATGCTGTAACAAATATATTTATCTGCTAGATGGTTCTGTCTCACTCCCTCCACTATTTTTTTCAACAGAATACTATGGATTTAGAAGTGCCAAGCGTCGGCTGGTCGTTCGAGCTAGTAAATTTTTTTTTCAAAAATATAGATAAATAAATGTAAATATTAACTTAATTTTAGTTGAAGTTAATTAGTTTAGTTCATGGAGACTGGTTATTTCACACTGACAGATCTGAAAAATAATAATTAATTTAACTTCCTACTCGATTATACAGACCAAAAACACAGGCGACTTTTAATACGAAAGCTGAATTTCCGATTGAGTTGGCGAAGAAACGTTCCAAGTTTTGGTGAGACCACAGTTTTCTTTCAGAAAATATTTCTATGCACGTCCTTCCATCCGTTGCTCCGTTACCGTCTCCCATTCCAAGGCTATAATGAATGACAACGAGCTCTGTTTCTGAATGTCGTTACACGCTGTTCCAAATCCACATATACAATGACAATTTACGAAACCTTTCCTTGCTATTAAAAATGGCCATTTCTAGTTTTAATTTTTTGTTTGATAAGAAGTTAACCACTACTGTATATATAATATGTTACTTAAAAAATCGTGGCGGAGCAGGATGTAAATATTAAAATCGTTCTTATATCGCGTTAAAACAGCTCGAATTGCCACATGATTTCACATCGAACTCTTAAGTGTTTTATAGAGCTCTTCTGAACTCCTGATATTCGTTAGCTAAAATTAAACGAGTGGTCCTAATGCACGATTAAACTCGTCTTCCAAGCACATATGTTGAATATTGTTGAGACATTTTAGTTTCAAATATTTCAAGTAAGGTTTCTGATTCTTCATTTAATATGCTATTTTAACTTAATAATTTTTGTCAAATTGGTGCAATTACTTTTACTAAACTGTCATGTTACAAAATCCCTTTACGCAAAGGATGAAACAACAATGCAATTCTTGAACATTAATCAATTGAAGAGAGAAAATTATTCTAGAGTTAACGCACATATGATGCATATTTAAAAGACTGACAAATGTTTTACGAAATAACTTAATAAATACTGTTTAACTAGATTTTCCTTATAGAAGCATTTTCAACCGTAGTAGATTTGAAAGATATTTTATACATTAAGATGGCATATCTAGATAAACATTTAAAAGCGTATAAGATTGTTTGTTGACATTTTACCACTTTTTTATTACAGAATTTTACTATATATAATTTAAAATTATTCTTTAGCTGAATTTGGTTGTAATTTACGACGTTTCTTTAATATAAATCCTGGAATTTTATATCCGGGTTGGTAAAAGAAAATTAAGATTATGCGTAGTATATAAAACTTCCATTATACGTTTATTCTTAATGCCTGATAAGATATAGTATGATATGCCTTCTGAGAAAAAGGATTCGAAATGTCTCTCTCAGGTTTCATAAATGAAAGAAGACTTACAGCATAGAAGCTAAACATATATAACCTCAGCATAACTCCAAACAAAATAGTAACCACTATTTTTGCGTTTATGATGTGTTCTTGCATAATGTATAGCAAAGTATTTCAAAGTATACTGCATTACTGTTAAGACTCCAGTAATAAGAATGTGTGATAGGAATTCAAAAATTTATTTCCAACACAGTTTGAAAGAATGAAAAATTTCCAACGACACATTTCCCTTTATTTTTGTAGTCGCGTTTGAAACGTTAACCATAACTGACGTCAGAGACAGAGCCCTCTGAAGCTTTTAACGTCAGTCGAAGAGAAGCGCTTCGTCCCATGAACAATGCCCTTCCTTACCTTTGTTCTAATTCTGAAATAATTTGTGGAAACAGTCTGTGTGTAACGTAATGCTTAAATTAATAACTATTACACTAATTTGCACGACTTACTTAACACTTAAACGACCCCTACAATGTTCAAGTAAAATGCATAACATGCTTTTGTTTGGCAATCGTTGTGGCATTTGAAAAACTGTCGTCATCTGGAATAATTACGGTTTCTGATGCAATTTTTCATAACATTCTTGTATGAGTATTACAGTATTACAGATGTGTTACAATAATCATATCGTCTGGATTTACATTTTTATGGAATGTTACCAACATGATTCGGTCCTTCCTTATTTAAAACTGTATTTTTTCTAAATCTTAATTTTACAGGTCTGGAACAAGGTTTTGTAAAAATGCCTCTTGAAGGTTGTTTTGATTGTCCTATTAACAAAAGAACAGTTATCAAGCTTAATAAATAGGTTTTGATATTATTCCTTAGGAATTTTTTCCACCACGCATCAAAGTATATCGAATATATTTAATGGACGATTGTTACGTTCTAAAAATAAAAAAAATCTAACTTCTCAGAGAAAAATTCGAATATTAAATGCTTTTGACTCTTATATTCCTCCGCTCAGTCAAAAATTTGCGGAAAGAAAAACATATGTGACCGAAAAAGTGTCTGAATCAAGTGATAAAAATTCATTGATATCACTCCTATTCCAAAAAAATGCGAATGATCTATTTTCAAATACCTCATCTGCCGGAATTCAACTTTTACCGGAGTTTAGTTTCACAACGAACCTCAGCAGTTTACTTAGCATTTCCTACTTTCTATTTATTTATCTAAAGAATCTATGTATTTATTTACCGTTTTCGATCCAGAAAAATGCAAATAATCCATCTGATTCTGTGTTAGTCACAATTTTTGGCATCATCCTTTAGGAATAAACTAAGGTATGCCTAACAAGGGAAAGGATGAATTTGATTATTGATAACCCAAGGCAATGCTTAAAATGTTTCTTTTTCTCATCCAACACGTAAATGTGGAAAGGATGCTGCATGCGAGAAATACAGCGAAAGGTTTTCAGGACAAGATCACTTCTGTAATAAGCCGGGATAATTCTTGTGAAGTCTCTCTTTTTCGTTGAGAATTCCGTTTCTAAATTTTATTTTATCATTCGTTTTAAATTATTTCGGAGAAATGTCTTCGTTTACTTGTCTCTTTCCCCTTTTTTTCTTCGTGTTCATTCCAAGTTTGGCACTTATTTCCAAATCTTGCAACCATCCAAGAAGGCGGACTTTTGATGAGTGTTTGGCGTGTCTTTTTGCCAACTTGGCGAGAGACCGCCCAGGATTCTTAAGTTTTACCTGTATGGCATTGTTCTGTTTCAGATTATCTGTGACAATTTGCTAAAATGACGTCTCTTGGAATAATTACGGTTTCTCATGCAATTTTGTTTTAAAAGTTTTTAAAACCGTGCATTTCAGTAGATAATTTGTGGGAAACGGTTTGACGCTATTTTATTCAAACATTAGTATACTTATTGAGTAATATATGTTATTTATATGTTTTGTTGAATTATATACGGCGGAACATGGAAAATACGGAAATCCCAAAACCGAAATAAATATTCTGTTAATTCAAAAAGTTTAATTAGGGAAAACCCAATCGAAAATTAAGTACAGCAATAAAATACATCAAATTTTCATTTGAAAATGGCCCTAAAGATTTATTTTTATTATTCGATTACGTAATTATATTAGAAAAATAGTTTTCAGCATTTTGAATAGAACAATGTTACTGTACAACGTGAAAATTTAGAGTTCGCATCTAACATACTCAGAGCATTTAAAATAAGTTTCAGATGTTTTTACCTAAGAAAACTAATTCAATAATAAAAGCATTTCTTTAAATTTTATTTTTGACATCTATTTATCTCAAATAAGGTCGAATTGTAGAGGATATTTTTACATTAAGTTAATTGAAAATTGCAGAGACTATAGAAAACTTCTACTGAGGAATTCGAATTCGAATTGTTCCAATTAGCCTAGTTCAATCGTATCACGATAATTGTAAAGTCACAATTCATTTATCAGAACAAGCAGATTAAATAAAGTCTTCAGTGGAATCTAAATTCGAGCCCGTAATATACATCTTGACGACAAAACCTAAAGGAGAAAGTTACTGCGTGCCACAAAATGGAAGAAAACACTACGTAGTTTGAACTTTTAAAGTTGAGTACGTGTTTCGTTTTGAAAATTACTAAATAATTTTCAGAAATGAGTATCTGACATGTAGCTGATCATAAACGTATACGAGTAAAACATATAGCAATTTTTCCCCAGAAATTTGTGGCTTCACAATGAAACCAGTGAACACTGTATATTTCGTTCTTAAACAAACCATTAGGGTAGACCGGTGCTAGTTGGCCATAGGGCCACGTTGGGTCAGTCCCGATATTTTTAATACTTTTCTGTATGTAACGCTGCCATTCCAGACAAGTGTGTGTTATCCCGCCGGCCACATCAGCGTCATTGAAGAAGTAGTGATCATTAAAGAACCAACCAGAAGTTTTTAATTTTTGTTTCTTGTTTACAATTGTTTTTTTTGAAGTTTCAATTTTTTTCTCTACTTATAAATTATAATTTCCATTTTTACAAATAATATTCAGAAAGATAATTCTTCATTGTTACCTTAGGGCTTTTATGCTTATCTAAATGCTTTCAGAATAAATCTCTACATTCATGAGAAATAAAAGTTGCGATATGGGGCTATTTGGTCCGTTTCGCATGGGGCACGTTGGCCCACGTTGCTACACAGGGTTTATCAGGATGCACGTTATAGAAATATCCCTGAATATGTGGGATGAAATTGTACCACATTTATTGTGCAAGATACTTGTTATGAAAAACCATGCGGACTCAATTTTGATTATAATTACACAATACTATTTGACGATGGCCATAAAACTTGTATATCAGTTTCTATTGAATAAAAATGCACAAAATTTGTATATAATACCCATAATGTGGATAATAACACAACTACGTTACTTCAAATTAATAAAGTATAATAATATAGAAGAATGTTTTGTGATAGTCGCTTCACGTTAGTAGTGGCTCAACTTACCCAGCAGTCGGGGCAGGTTGGACCAAGCGACTTGGTGTCGGTTTGAGGTTTTAAATTAATATACTGATAGTTAATATATTCAAATTTTACTATGGCGAATTATTTCAAATAGTGTCAGCTTAAAAATTTTTAAAAAATTATGAATTCACTTTTTAAAAAAAATCTTAGAAGAGAAAACACCCCGGTCTATCCTACATAAAATTGTGCGGAATGAAAACTGATATTTCAGAATTCTAAGATACCTAAATTTTAACACGATTAGATGAAAAATTCAGATTACAATTAGTTTGACATTTGAATTAAATTTTTATAAAATTTCTATACAATTTTCGCATTTAAATCCATTATATTTTATCTTACTTACTCATGAACCATAAGGCACCGCGAGTACACGGATGAATGGCCTCCGCATAAGTGAGCGGGCACTCTCTTCCCCTGGGAGGATAGTAACGGTATGGGGCTGAGCTGCCTTAACTCCGATGATGGGACGTACCTCCTGTGGAAGGGAATGGACCGTAGCCGGTGACTGCAATTTGGCCTACAACTTCGGTGCCCGAGTTGCTGTCGTGGTGTTTCGGTCATTCAAATACTTCGTAGGCCTCGGCAGGACGGGCATGGCTCCTTTATGTTTCCCTTACTTACCCTGAAAATTATATATTCAAAGACACAAAATGTTGAGTACATGTAAGTCATATATCTGCATTTATAAAGAGAGATTATGTAAAAATATATACACGCATGGACATAGACACAAATTCATCAGGACTCATGGCGGAATTTGGGACATTTTACAAATTACAAAGAATAAAAAAAATTAAGAGAAAAATATAAATACTTTGCGAATAATGTAAGGGCTACTCCCGTCCTGCCGAAGCACCCGGAGTCAGTTGAAAAACAACCACCACGACAGCTTGGATACTCAGAATGAAGTCCTAATAACCATTATCGGCCATGGCCCAATCCTTCCCGAAGGAGGTATGTTTCGCCATTGGAATGGGGAAACTCAGTCCAAACCATTAATATGCAAACCCTGGAAGTGAGAAAACACTTACTTATACGGCTATTTCTCATGCCTATTCTCATGCGCATTCTCTGTGGAACAATAAAACTGCTGCTTAAGTGAAATATGCAATTCGCTATAAAATTAGCTTACTCAAGAAGAATATCGCAGCGTAAATCTTTCACTGGCTCATATTTCAGAAACAGAGAAGTGTAATGTTATCATTTATTGATTTTCATCTTACTGATAAAACACATATCATAGATAATTTTTTTATATAACTAATAATAAAGCCACGATAAGCATTCTAAATGTTAGTAATTTTGTACAAAATGTTGCTAATATAAAAATGAAATAAATACTTATGTACAAGTTATATATCATTTATTACGTTCTTACTTTATTTCAGAGAGAGAAAACTTGGAGTCTCTGAAACAGCCACTGCATTTCGTAGTTCGATGCAATTCTTTCACTCTTACAAGCAGTCTTAAAATGATTTTTCTGCATGACGAAAATAAGTTACACGTCCATTCTAATTACACACGCAATGCACTTCAAAGAAACATAAACAATATAGTTAGTTTAGTTTAGTCATATTTACTTTCCGCTTTGAAACAAACACGAAATCTTTTTCGGTAAGCTTCTGATCAGCAGTTGGTTGACGAGGACGATAACTGGGTAAATACTTTCCTATCAAAACTTCAGAACCACATAAATGATTAGACGTTTTTTTACCCTAGACGTCAAATTGCGCCACCTTGCTTCGGTGGAATCGGGTGTCTAATCTGGAACCACCCAGTCGGAAATATTCTTCTATCAGATGTTCAGTTTGTGTACACAATTCCATTCCTAAAGAGAATGTCAACGAGCTCTTGTTTCGAATGGCGATACATTCTGCTTTAAATCCATACCCAGATTGACGATTTATGAAAGCATGTCCTGTTTTTTAAAATGGTCTTTTATATGTATGCTTTGTTGTTTCAAAATATTCTACTTAAGACTACTCTAATAATATGTTATTTCAAAAATCACGGAGAAAAAGAATGCATATATTCACGTGGTATCTAAATAGAGTTAAAAGAGCTTAATGTGTCCCATAAATTCAAATTGAAATCTTAAATACCATATAGAATCTCCTAATCGTTGATATTTGTTTGCGAGAATTTCAGCGATGACCTGAATACAGAATCACAGTTTACGCAAAGTGCATGTGATTTCGAATAATGTTGAAACGTTTGAGACTCAAATGTTACAGATTAGGATGTAAATAATGATTAATAAATTAAATTGAAACAGTATTTGTTTCTGCTTCTCAGTTCAGGTTACTACGATTATATGATTTTTTTTTTATCAAACTCTTGTTATTTCTTTCCATGATCTGACATGTTATAAAATGGTGTTTTGCAATAAAGGAAACTACAATACATGAGCTTTCATCAATTGGAAAAAAACACGCAACTATTCTAGAGTTAACTCCTGTATGAGGTTGTTTGAAAGATTGGCAAATTTCTAAAGAAAAAATTTAGTAAGTATTATTTCAATGGATTTCACTAAAAATCACTCACATCTGTGTTTAATCACTAGAGATAGTTAGTACATTAATGTACTTTGAAAACACATTCATTTGGATACGAATGGACGAACTTCTAAAAGATTTACCACTATTTGAATTCAAAGTTTTGTCTATATAAATTATATTTATCAAGCTCGCAAACGGGCTCCCATTTTTTATCATACTTTTCTTTAATATAAAGCTTGGACATTTATGTCCGGGCTGGTAAGCGAAATTCACAGTTCAAATTATCATCATTTGGAAGGCAGAATTAAAAGATAATAAAGTTCCATTTTGAATTGGAGGGTTCAGTGTCCTCTGTCATGTCAATGGTAGTAGTTATACGATAGTTTTGAAAGAATTTTCCTAAGAATCATTAATATCTGTGTTCAATTACCAGTAGTGGTTAGAACATTAAAGAACACACATTAATTTGTATACGCATGGATTTGTTTGATAGATTTTTACCACTATTTCAAAACAAGAAGTTTCTATATATGATTTTAAAAAAAACGTATCTGCAACGGCTCTGCTTAGTTTTACTGTTTCTTTAATTTAAAGCTAGGATTTTATGTCCGCGATGGTAAACGTAAATTAGAGTTAATCAGTAACTGTAAAAATTATCGGTTATTCTTGTTTCTTTCTACTTCGGTTTAGCCTGGGGTTACTACCGCTCAAAGTAACCTGTCTTGGGTTTAATAAAACGAAATACAAAACTTTTACAGAATATCAACCTATTGGCCAATATTTACCGTCAACTCCATTCATAAAAACACTATCAGCATATAATGATAAGGTGATTCGTCTCCTTTCATTACAAATAATATTATTAAAAGATTTTACTAATCTTTCGGAAGCCACAGCACATCCGATCAAAGAAAGGTATCTTTGGGCTTTTAAAGGAAAAATTTACCTTGCTTCCGAAAAACGAAAGGATCAATCCATCTGTGTAGGAAGGGCTTCTGAAGGTAAATCCTCATATCGTGTAGAAACGAACTTCATCGGAAATAATACAGTGTGGTTCATATTGAATGAGCCAAAAAGAATGACACAGGAGGAATTACGTAATTGATTAATTTAGCCGAAATCAATTTATTCGGAAACTGCAATCATACAAGTTTTATCTGGCAACAGCGAAAATTCTTTCACTTACGAAATCGCCAATAGAGGCACTGTTAGTCAAAACGGCATAACAACGTACGTGAGCACCTGAACGATAGTCTACCCTATCGGTGGATTGGCCGTGCAGGAGCAAATGATTTGTCATTGCTTTGTCGCGCAGAGCCCAAATCAGAATTTGTAGATAGTATTAAAGCAAAGATTTATAGTTCCAGACTGTTGGTTAGCTTGACCTGGGTGAAAGCTCATGCCGGTAACACAGGTAACGAGTGGGCCGACCGTCAGGCCAAAATGGCCACCACAATATAGCAGTATTTACATCTTCCCGTCCCATATTCATATGTCAAATTGAAAATCAAACAGTTTATAATTCATGAATGGGAAAATTAATGGTAACAACACAACTCAAGTTCTACCCTAGGGTTTTAGCACTTTATTTAAGTTGTTAATTTTAACTGATTATATTGTTTTTAGGTTAATCCTGGACTTATTAAAATGTTTTAGTGTCCTACATTTTATTGAGCACTCACTCTTGGGGATTCCTGGTCGGTGACCCTGTTTTTGCCGTTTTGTTTTTAGAATTTGGTGGCTTTGTATTTTTATTGTTTGACTGACGTGTACTTAGATGGATTTTCCCAGATAGCACGTAAGCTTACAGCAAGTTTGATTTTGACTTGATATTCCCTTGTTATCGCAAAATTTGACGCATCAAACTTGAAACGAACTTGTAGCAAGTTTGCTGTGAGAACTAGCGCCACCCTCACTTGCAACGCATTTGCTAAAAGTTCGATGTGACAAATAGCGCCACCTCCCTTGCAAATCAAACTTGCTACAAGTTTGCAAAACAAGCTTGATGCAAAGACAGCACAAAGAGATAATTATCTTTGTCTCTGTTTTAAAAAAACATCCGATTTTTAATAGCATCTCCTAGACCGTCCTTCTTTTCATTAATTCAATAAATAAATGATAATTTGTAAAAAAACTAACTTTTTTATAAAAAAAATTTTTGAAGCATTTTCCATCTTTTTACTAAATATATCACTCGCACTTTAAAGAAAACTATATCGCCGTTTTCTTAATGTTGAAATTTTAACGTTTATAAACAAAATTAAATCTAAAAAACAGTCAATGTTTGTTGAAAAATAATAATTTAGACATTTTGTCCGATTTTAAAGTAATTACATTTGAACTCTAATTTCATAATTTATTCTTCTAGCAAAACGTGGTTATTAGCGAAAATCGCTCTCTATTTGACTTCAAATCATATTCTCAACTCAAAAAATTAATGAAATCAAGAAAACAGTTTAAAATAAATCGTATACGAATCGAATGGAACGATGTATTAGCGAAATCTATCTTCTCCTCTCAGACCCGACCTGGTCGAGTGGTTTAGACGTCAGTTTACCAAGCGCGAGTTCTATCCGTGTTCTGTTCGTACTCTGTTTTTGCTATAATTTGCAATGAGTTTGCAATGCAAGCTTGCTGCAAGTTCGTCCCATGGTGACTTCGAAGCCTTCGTTAACTTGCCGCCAGCTTGCACTCTAGTCATGGCAAATTTGAGGCAAGCTTGCTGCTGCAAACTAAAATTGCTATCTGGGTTATTGTTTTCTAGATTTGCGAGAGACCACGGGGTCTGTTTTTAATGCTCTTTTGTGGGATTTTAATGATATTTTACAAACATTTTTATTGCCTCCTTCTTTTGACTGTTGTGTTGTGCTGAACTTGTGCTTGTGTTTTGCTCATTTGGATGAATGCAGGGGGCTCCTCCTTTTGAGTGTTTTGAATATTTTTAATTTTGGTTCCAGATCTGGTGATGAAAATCAAACAAAATTCAATTAATTTATGGTTCTCTCGAAGTGTAATATCGATTCAGTGGCGCACTTTTCATTTTTCTTCTTCTTTTAGCTTGTGAGTATGTTTTAATTGCTTTATTTATTTTGTTGTTGTCCTTTTTTTGCAGTGTTTGTTACTCTCTTACATTTTTGCGTAGATAACTTAATATAGTTTTGCGCAGTGTAGCCAACTATGGCTCTCGTGCCAGGAAATTAAAACAAAACAAACTTTGTAACTTTCTGTGCTGTGTTTGTGATTATTTTGTTTGTGCATGTCATATTGATATTCTTGTATTACTTTTATATTTCCTCACCGGTCTGTTGAAGGCCTTACACCCTTTCGGGTAGGCCGGACCGATGTGGGTTTTAAATAAAAAAATTGCTTTGTTGTCCGACGAGATCCCCAGATCTAACTCCTTGTGATTTTTTCCTCTGGGGTTTTGTCAAAGGCAAAGTGTTTGTGCCTCCACTTCGTCAGGACTTACAGGAACTGATGCAGCGGATAACTAACATGTTGAACACATTAACAGGGGATATCCTATTAGGAGTGTGGAGGAACTTGACTACCGCGTGGACATTTGCCGCGTCACCGGAGGAGCACACATCGAGCATCTCTAGAAACTTGGATAGTTTCAAGGTATATTAGAATTATCTAAATAAACTAATTACAGTGTTCACAGGAATGTTTTATTTTTGGTCCATTCAATATGAATCACCCTGTATTAATCAAAGATGTTACGACTCTTTAGGAAGCCAGAGACCATCCAAGCATAGAAAGGTATCTTTGGGTTGGAAAAGGCAAACTTTACTCTGCTTTCAAAAAACGAAAGGATCAATCCATCTGGGTAGCAAAGGCTTCTGAAGGTAAAGCCTCATATCGTGCAGGAACGAACTTTGAAATTGCATCCGACCACTCTTAGCTACTGAATAATCAACACAGAGCGCCTCCTCCTTTTGACGGAAAGGTGAAAGTTAAAACAATTTCAGCAACGTAGTGTTTTAAATCCAGGCAAATATAGCAAATCTTAAATAATAGTAAAAATTAAATAATAAAGAAACTAATAAATTGCTAAGTTACCTAATTTATTTAGTTTATCTCTTTTTTAAAGCTGGTTTTGTCGGGTGTTTTTTGAGCCTGTTATTAGATTAAAAAAAATATCTATCGTAGGAGCAAAACAAATCCGGGGAAATATGTATATGCCAATATTTAAAAAAGATTGGCATTTTAAAAATACTAGCCGCCTTCGGTGACCAGTGTGAAAGCCGGAAATTAAATTTCAACTAAATCTCTTTTTCATAATTTTATATTCATGGTTCCCTTAACAAAGTAGTTTTAAACTTCAACTTGCTACAGACATTTAAACCGCGTTCTTTTCGTAGCCTTGCGATTGTTCAGTTCCTTGTCTACATAAACGTAATATACGCATTTGATTTCAACTTTAAATTGACACGGCATATTTTACGTCAAAAAGCACGCTAATTGGAATAAAACACGCTGATAAAAAGAGTTAACACACAGCAACGGTAATCTTTCAGTTTCATTGGATTATTTCTTTATATACTTTCTATCTGGAGGACTTCCTTAACAGATTTAACAGAAAAATTCATCGGATAAAAAAAAAGTTAAATTCGTCATGATATTATTTTAGATTTCAACAATGGAAAAGAAACACGCAATAAAATATTTGTTTAAACAATGAAAACTGTTTAAAATGCGTTGCAACGATGAAAAGTGTTGTTGTAAATCATGCCAAAACATATATTTAAAAACTTATTAAAATTAGAGAAAAAAATCCTGCAGTCACTATATTTATATCATTGAATAGCTAATGTTTTGCATTTTTATATGATGATGTAAAAATAATTTTTGTACTGTAATATTTCTAAGAGTTATTCACAAAAAACGCCAAAATTTCGCTGAATTTTTAATTAATTAAAATCTTATTTAAAATTTCAGAAAAAGAGCTTCAAGGTGTACATGTCCTCGTTCCATAGTATGTTTATGCCAAATTTCGCAGATATAGTTCCAGCGGTCTTGCCTGTAGAGCTCCAAGACACAAACAGACACACATACATTCCCGTTTATTATTATTAGAGATATTGTCAGTACGTGTAGAAGACTGGGAACTTGCTTTTTCGTTGTCTAAAATATTGGAACCTCATTGTTTTTTCATTGGACCCTTTATTTTATCCAAAAGCATTTTCGAAACATGAAAGTTACGACACTCGAAGATAAAGGTTATAAGTTTGGATTAATATTATTATATGATGCATTATGCTATGCCTACCTAAAAAAAAGAACCGAAGCTCCTCTCTAGGGTTCACTCAATCATAGAAGACAGACAGCGTGGAAATTCAAGCTACAGAAGCAACAAATTCCCGAAACAAAATCGTAAAACCTACCGTTTATAACCATTTGGCACTTTTTAATGCAAGTATCAAAGCCTATCGAAGGATTGCAGAGACTGAAGTTTAGAATAAGTTTTATATGAATTTCAGAACTTCTTTAAATCATGTTTTAAATGAGCTAAAAGTTTTTACAACATATTTGTAAAATGTTATTTGATTAGGTATAAAACGTATAATCTAGAAGAATTCTGCTTTCTTATAAAAAA
>BGPR01014039.1:23719-40205 GCA_013235015.1 Araneus ventricosus | reverse complement strand
GCTGCATTTGCAGTCAGTGGTGCAACTAAAACTGTTTTTGTTGAAAAGAAAATAAATTCTTTGTTATATCAGGACATACTGGGAGATAATTTGTTGTTGGTTGCTCCTCTGATTACATCATGAGATTGGACGTTTACAGAAAAAAAATGCATCTCTGCATATCTCGTGCTCTACAAAACCCTATATGAAGGCGAAAGAGGTAAAAACTCTTCAGTGGCAATCTCGGATTCCCGACCTTAATCTAACGGAAAACCTTTAGGGCCTTCTGGCTCGAAATGTTTAAAAGAATGGGCGTCAGAACAGAAACAAGCCAAGAAGTAAAAACCAAAATTAAGAATTGTTGGAGAAACGTTGAACCGGTCAGCTTTCCAGCTCTGTCTGGTCTGTTTCCAGTTCTTGTCGACCTAAACCGTTTATTTAGAATCATTATGATTCTAGATTTTGGAGTATGAAGTAGTGTTATATTTACACGAGGGACGTTCCAAAAGTAAATTTTGTCATGCTTTTTCACAAGGAAGTTTTATTTTAATCCAAAACTCACAACGGCATGACAAAATAGAAACTTTTGGCAGTTTTCCCACATATTCGCCACCGACATTGATACATTTGTCGTACCGTGAAATCAAGTTCAAGAAACCATCCTGGTAAAAATCTTTGCCCATATAGCGAAGTAAGTTCTTCACAGTCCGCCGCACCTCTTCATTTGTTCGGAAGTTACCTTACGAAAGTTACATCCCTATAGTGTTATGTTTGATGAATCAATGTCAGCCACTATGTCCCGAGAGAAATTATTATCAAATTATAGGAATAAGCAAAGGCTTATAAATATGTTATGTGTTAAGATTCAAAAAGAAGATTTTGTTGTGAAGCAAGCTGAGGAAGATGCTGATTATTTAATAATCAAAAGTGCTTTTAAAATAGAAAAAGGGTCACAATGCATTGCGGTTGGTGAAATTTGGTGTGATATTGCCCCAAACATAAAGGACAATATTTTGTCTCTTCATGCGTTCAGTGGTTTTGATACCACATCTGCTTGTTTCAGGCCGTGGAAAAAGAAATTTATCAATGTTCTGTACAGCACTAAACTGCAACAAGTTGTGAACATTTTCCGTGATGAAAATTCATGTCCGTATGACATAAATGGAGAAGGACAGAAAATTTTGATATCCCTGTATTTAAACCTTTTCAAAAATCACTAGTAAAAAAATAATTTCAATTTAGCGTCTCTCCCACCCATTACAGCAACTGCACGTGAACACTCTCTCCGTGCATACCTACAGGCTCAACTTTTGAGTGGATTTGCCAAACGCCATATTGACTGGGGTTGGAAAGAAACCAACATGGATTGTTCTCGGTTGCCACCCACAAGGAACCAGCTCCTCCAGCCCTTGTCTCTATGATATGATGCAAGTGCGCAAAGGATTTAATTTGACTTGCACCTATAGGAAATCTGGTATTAAATGTTTGAACGATTTCTATCATTGGAAAGGGCAAGGGTGTACCAATTCTCCAAAAGATGATAACATCATTATAAAGTTGACCAAGAGGCTGAAATCGATATCAGGATGAGGGAGATAATTTCAGAAACTAACTTGGAGGAAGAATGTCAAAGATTGCAAATGGAGGAAAGTGGCAGTAAGCAAATCGAAATTATTGATTATGACTCACCTTCAACATATAAAAATTGAAATTGATCTAAAACTATTCTATCTATTTAATATCACTTCAATTATGTGTAATTAAATAATAAGTGTTAAAATGAAAGTCGTTTTCTTTCATTACGCTCTGAGCCGTTGTTGAAATTTCCGTGTGATACTTTACTTTGTTAAATCATAATAACAGTGGTTTTTCCCCTCAAAATATACTAAATAAAGCCTTGAAATATTTATAAAGCATCCTGGACAAATTTAAAATGTGTTTATAATAATTGGAGGCAGAGCGAATCTGTAACTTGGTCTGTCCTCGCCTCAAGCGCTTGATTAGCGATTTAAACAAAACTTAAAGGCGTAGTTATGAATTTAAATTTGATTGGATATATTAAGTCTTCGTTCTCGTTTTTTTCAGAATTACAAGCTCTACAACTTTTTCAGTACAATGTTTTTGATAGCATGAGTTATTTTTTAGATATTGCTCGATTATTGAAAAAAGTCCTATTTTCTTACTACAAATCTGCACGCAGCAGCTAAAACTCACCTAACAGGCGGAGGAAAACTTAATATGTTCATTCCAGACCTAAACTAAAGGAATTAAAACAATGTACAGCTTTCCCCTAATTTATTCCGCATTCAACTACCCGACCACTGGGCTACTTCCGTCAGTTCCGCTTCTAAGAAAGTTGCTAGCTGCGATCGCGCAATCTGAGAGGGGCGTGATTTTCCGAGTGGAATTAATTTAACTTCTTTTAGTTTTCTATAACTGACCCATTTCTTTGAACGGAGGAAAATCTTAAAAAGTGAAGATTCAAAAAAATTTTGAAGTAATTAGTTACTGACAATTACAAAGCTTTCTCTTTCTTTATTTTATATACTTGAAAGGAAAAAAAAATTGTTTTAAGGCCTGAAAGTGATTTGGTTTCTGCAGTAATCCAGAAAAAAAGGCTGAAACATTGCTTAAAAATGTACTTTATTTTTGAATTTGAATTTGATATCAAATTTCACCTATTTAGTAATTACTAATTGTGCTGTCTTTTATAGTGAGTACTAGAGACTGCAATAAATTCACTTTTTTCACACGAGTTTATTAGTACGAACTCTATCTTGATTAAATAAAAATTATGTTTATATTTACATTTGAAGATTAAGATTACTCATAAACCATAATCACTTGGATTATATCACGGAGTCCACCTGAGGCCGTGGTGGCCTAATGGTAAGGTCTCGACCTCGGGGCTCAGGTTCGAAATCCGATTCCACTGAAGGTCCGCCATGTATGGGGCCTGTTGCACGCTAAACCATACGTAGTGGCCAAAGTTCTCCCGTTGTTGTGGCGCGGAAGTTTGGAGAGCGGGTGCCAGCTCAGGTGTCGCCCTTTGTCATCTGACCGTGCTTCAAAATTACGAGTTCCGTCCCTAAATAGCCTTCGTGTTGCTTCAAAACGGGACGTTAATATGACCTAACCTTAATATAACCTACCTAACTACGGAGTCCACCAAGGATCTCCTACCAAACCTGCGTACCCTTTGCAATAACCAATTCCATTAATGGCGTCTACCACCTCGTCTCCCGCGCAGCTGTTTCTTGCATTCTTCACTTCCCTTCGGCTGAGAGCCGGAACAGTTACGTGGGAGTTAGTGGCATGACACTATGTTTGTAGTCACCCTATACCTACTTCAGATTCTTTCTTCTGGATCTACGAAAGCAATAAACTTGACTTTTGGTAAAGACAACTTCTGATAATGAAAAGAAATAACACTACTATTTAAAAATAATACCACTCAGAATAAATGATTACTAACCGCATATCATATCCAAAGTTGAAAGCTTCAGTGGAGTGTCAATGTATGTAAATTCATTCTCGGTTTCACGCTTGAAAAAATTGGCCAGTTTCTGAGCATGCTTGTTAAATACTTCTTGGAAATCTTTCAAAATATCAGTATGGAAGCAAGGGTTGAGCAATTTACGTCGAGACTTCCACTTGGTGCCACCGCTGAAAATAAAATATGTATGTTGCCAGAAATGTATGAAAAGTGGACATTCTCAAAGAATGTCTAGGGCATATAAAGAATGCTTGGCGTTTTTAAAAAAAGTATGAAACTCTTATTATTTCACTCATTTCCTTGATATTCTGTGCAGTTCCAAAATGCAAACTGGAAAAGTTTAAAGAAGTCCCGCTTATATGAAGTTTCTAATCACTCGTGGTTAAGATATGTGAAGTTATCCGTTCATCACAGATAAGATTAGCTGTAGGGGAGACTGGGGATAATTGTTACAATATTTATCAATTTAAAAAAAAGGAACTATTAAAAGTATATTTAGGAAGCAGACTTTAAAATTTACTCTAATTACTTAATATCCATGACATATTTTTTTAAAAACCATTGCATAACAATAATTTTAAGGAATTAAAAGTTTTATACATGCATGTACATTGTAACAACTTACCCAATAATGAGGTTTGTTTTTACACTAGATGGGGTAAATTGTTACATAAAATAAGTTACGAATTAAAAGCAAATTTAATATATTTATGTTTTCAGTAGAAATCAATATCATTCATAGAACGCCAAAAAATAAAGATAAACTCAGAGGGAATCGAAGAAAACAAACAAGGAATCCATTATAGTCCATTTTTTCAAGGGCTAAGGAATTTATTCGAAATGGATTCAAAATAAGTGGGAAATTTTTCTGTAAGAAGCTAGCATTGCGCCAAATATAGCTTATCTTGGCCCGAAATTTCCTAACAAAAGACAAAGGAGATCTGTACATCCAAAAGCATTATTTTGAAAGAAAGAGGAAAACCAAACACAAACATAAAAACGCTAATAAGATTGATTTATTAATATTATCCATCTGGCTTTTAAAAGTAGCCATCATATAAATAAACTTACCCCATGCCCAGAGTAGAGAAAAAAAGAGAAAAAAATTTCTCACATTATTATAATCCCACGCTATCTTTCTTTTAAAATATTTAATCAACAACTTTTTTAAAGAGACACTAGTACCATGTCGCCATCAGTATTCGAAAATCCAAAACAGAAGAAGTAAAAACAGGAATATTTAGTGTATGTAGCTATTTAGACATATTAATAAAAAAATTATTAATATGTCTAAATAGTTCCATTACATAGTTCCATAATAAAAAAAAATTATTAATACGTCTAAATAGTTCCATTCCCTAAAAATTCCTGTTTTTACTCCTTCTGTTCTGTTTTTCGAATATAAATGGCGCCATGGTAATGGTGTCGCTTTAAAAAATTAGCTGATTAGATTTTTAAAAGAAGATAAGTGTGGGTTTGTAATAGCGTGAGAGCATTTTTTCTCTTTTTTCTCTACTCTGGGCATGGGGTAAGTTTATTTATATGATGGCTGCTTTTAAAAGCCAGATGGATAATATTAATAAATCAATCTTATTGGCATTTTTAGGTTCGTGTTTGGTTTTCCTCTTTCTTTTAAAATAATGCTTTTGGATGTACAGATCTCCTTCGTCTTTTATTGGGAAATTTTGGGCTAACAGAAGCTATATTTGGTGAAATGAAAGCTTCTTACAGAAAAATTTCCCAATTATTTTGTACCCATTTCGAATAAAGTCCTTGCTCTTGAAAAAATGGACTAGAATGAATTCCTTGTTTTTTTTCGATTCCCTCTGAGTTTATCTCTGTTTTTTGGCTTTTTTGAATGATACTGATTTCCATTGTTCTTTGTTTTCTGTTTGCAGCTGCAATTGCGCGCGACTTAACATTTTTTAGCTTTTATAGTTTAAATTTTATTATCGAAATTTTAATGTTTAAAATTTTGATGTTGTCTTTGTTTAGAGTTTAAGTTAATTTCTTTTATTTCTTAAATTTATTCTAATTTTTCTAGTTGATTGTTTTTAAGCTTTATGTTTTCAAATTTTTTTAAAAAATTATATATTAAAAATATATATTTACGAAATACACTTTAAAATTTACTCTAATTACTTAAGATCCATAACATATTTTTTAATAACGATTAGATAACGATAATTTAAATGTATTAAAAGTGTTATACATACATGTGCATTGTAACAACTTACCCAATAATATGGTATGTTTTTACACTACAAGCAATTTGTTACATAATATATGTTAAGAAATAAAAGCAAATATAATATATTTATGTTTTCAGTATGTTATTATTTTATAATTTCTACAGGACAACAAAAGGCATATGTTCTTCTCCATAAATCAATTTCATTTCGTAAGTTATTCTGATGAGTTATTATCATAATTATTGTCTTAATTACAGTTTTACAAAGTCATAATTTGAAGAGACAAATGAATCTCTCAGGGTTTTTTTTTGGCCATGCTCAATGCTGTTGAGTCAAGATGATACTGATCATTATCTAGATGAAATAGGGCAGGCTTTTCATTGGTGACTTTAGTATGGTTTATAAAATGCATCAAGTAGCCTTGAAAATCCCACCCAGCCATTTAGATTAATTTGCTGAACATGCCCTTTCTTGAGGTGCATTTGAATTAAGTGATATCTAAAGGATTTTATTAGAGGAAAAACGGAGGAACAGAATCGCCATTAGCACCAAAAGCAAGACCCAAGGTTATCAAAGTGCCTCATTCGACAGATGTCACTGATCGAATCTGTTTAGCAACTTTTCTGACAATTATCTTCCTTGGCTTCTGGACCGTAGCCACAGGAGTCTCTTCAATGCTGTAGATATCTCGAATCTAGAATTTGAATCTGTCGTGGAAATTGGTAAAATTACTGAAGACGGTTACAAAATTGTTCCTATTAAAGCTCGTGACTTTACTCAGTCTAATCACTTGCGAACTGCACGAAGAAACATACCTCTTATACTTTAAAAAATCTGGCAGTCAGTCACTTGCAGCATTCTTACATTTACTCCACCCCTCTGAAATTTTTATTTGATTTTTAATTACTTACTAATGTACCAATGAATTAACTTTCTTCGCAGGAAGGTCGTAATACAACTTCGTAGCACTGTCTATGTATTGTTCAAGCTCCGTTTCCTGTTATCTGTGAAGAATTGTCTAAGTCTTTTTATAAACAAACGGTAGGCCCAGTTGATTCTGGATATGAAACAAAAGGTGCTTGTAACTTGTATGCAGCATCTCCAAGAAATATATTTAAAAAATAATAAAACTCATTTATATTGTTTACTTATTTATTTTATTAAATTTAATTGCGCTCAAATTATTAAATTATAAAATGAAATTGATTAGAAATACAGCTTATCATCGATAGCAGTTTTCATTTTTATTGCAGCATATCTGGAGTGTCCTAAAATTAATGTCATATTTACAAATCGTCTTTTGCAATGAACACTCATGCTTCTTGCCCTGCCTCCACAAATGTTTCTCCCCATCCATCTTTTATAATTCCTCGTATCAATTTTAAAACGGAAACGAATTTTGTACAATTTTAAACTGACTCGAAGCAAGTTGTTACATTGTAACAAATAGCCCCAACGGAATTGTAACAAATTGCCCCATGTGACGATATTTTATATCTCGATCCGTGTGAGTGGTATATTACACTTGTACAGAATTTGTAATTATAATGTCATTTACCTGAAATTTAGGCTTTCTTCTGGTGTAGACATTAAACAGATATCTCTAAAAGTTACGTCGCATATAAAAGACTAAATTGTAAAAGGAAAATTACTAACAGACACAGAATCAACATTATCGCCTGAATTCTTTCTGCTATTGACAGCAGGCGCTCAAATATTCGGGAGAAAGACAAACGAATTACGTGAGATAATTAGTTTCTACCTGTGGTTACTTTAAAATTCGAATATAAAAACTTACCCCGCGTAACAAATAACCGCTGTCTCTCCCAATCATCCTTCACATTGATAAAAAAATTTTAAAGTTTGAAAAAAAATTCAGATATTTCATAAATAATACCTTGTCAGAAGTCCGGTGCCAAAGAGAGCTTTCGTAAAGTCATAAACCCAACTTTTTTCATTAATTGCCGTTCCTTTCAACAATTCCTGAAAATATGAATAGCAATAATTGATAATAACATCATATTAAGGAATATTTATTTGTTGAAAATCTTGATTTTATTTTAGTAAACTATAGAGACAATATTTTTTGAAATTATTAGTAACAATTGATTAAATAAACAGGGTGATTATAGAAAAAAACTTTGCCGATTTAGAAACCCTTGCGAGCATACCATTCGAGGGAACGGAATGAATCGGTGATTGTAGGTATTAAATTATTTGCGCTCAAGAATGATGTGAAAAACAATAGTTTATCTCATACAAATACGGATACAGTGAAAACAATTTGAAATTTTCAAATTGTAACATCAACTTTTTTCCACGGAAACGTAATCTTCTTGAGATAATAAAGAAGATAATTGAAAGATTATATTGAAGGAAAAAAATCTAAAAAGAATGAAATCTATCATATTTAAAGCATATGGTAAACAATGAAAGATATCTGAAAAGAAAAGGCTGGTATTTAGGCTGAAGTTAGGAATCAAACAGTAGTGAAGTCAGGAATCATACAGGTTACAATACAGTGGTGGCCAAAATTGGGGAAATCTTTTGAAAAATTCACCTTTTTTCGAATATCTCCCGAAAGGCTAAATGGATTGTTGGAAAGTTATGCTATACAATGTATGTTTGTCCGGCTATCTTCTCACCAACCGCTGAACGGAGAAGCGAGCGGAAAGTACCAAAAGATGGGGAATAATTCAAAGAATCTTTTTCGGTCATTTAAATTATGAAATTACAATTGGTAAAAAAGACATTAATTAAAAACTAATTTGCAACAATACTTTTCATTGTTACAGTGCAATTCAAACAGTTTTAATTGTTTAAATAAATATTTAATTGCGTATTTCTCTTTCATTGTTGAAAGCTGCAACAATACAATATGGTTCCTCAAGAATGCAACAATGCAATATATATGACGCCATGTGCGGGTTTTGGTAATTGATACAAAGAAGCAGGGAAAATTAAATCTCTCAAATAGTGTTTTTATTAAATGGAGTTTTTCCGTGCGATTTTACTTTGAGATTTCATGTCTGCATTGCGTCTTGCTTCATGCATATAATAAACTGGAGGCGGGCATATGGAAAAGCATAGATTCCGATCAACACTGGTTTACCTCATTCCTTCCGTACTAAAGTCAGACAAAAAGATAATTGTAAAATTGATAGACAATTCATTTCGCCACGACATAGTATAATTTTTTTACAGAATAACGATAATTTGTATTTTTTTGCGATATTTTTAAAATAAGTCTATTTCGACAAGTTAATGCGGACTGAATGTTTGAACCACTCTTTCCATTTATTTAGGAGAGAATGTTGGACATGTATACATAACCTCAATTCTCTCCGCCAGAGAATGACGCATTATTCGAGATAGTCCGTGCAATATCGAGCTAAGCAGCGATTCCGATTTTCTCCGGGTTATTTCCTTCCTTCCGTACAAAAGTGTGGTACGCGTACCCCTGGGGTTACGCAAAGGACCATTTGGGGGTAAGAGAAATAAAGTTGTTAATGGCGGAAGCAAGAAAACAAAAGGGGAAAAAAGTTAGAGAATTTTGTTTCTCTAAGTGAATACTTGGTATTTAATAAATATATCACTTGAATAATTGATTAATACGGAGTGTAATTTTTAGCCATCCTTATCAGTTAATGTGGAATTATTACAATACTAATTTCATTTGTTTTGGCGTTGAACTAATACTATTGTAAAAATTCAATAAAAAGTAAAATAAGTCCAGCAAATGCAAAATCCGAGTTATTTGACTTTTAAGCTAATCTAAGCCCTTTACGTTATTGATAAAAACTTCTTTCCATAGACGGGTGGTTAGTGGTGGTAGTGGGGGGAGGATATATCAAAAAATAATCAAGGGGTACGCGAGGGAATAAAGTTTGGGAACCCTTGAGATAGACCATTCATTTCGTCAGGACACGGTATAATTTTTTTTTACAAAATAACAATTTTTTTTAAATAGTCGATTTTGACGCGTTTTCGCGGGCGAAATGTTTGAACAGATCTTTTTTCTTTATTTATTTAGGAGAGAATGTTGGGCATGTGTTACGTTACATCGCTTCTTTCGGCCAGGGATTGAAGAATTGTTCGAAATAGCCTGTGCAACGCCGGGCCACGCAGCTAGTGGCAAGATCATAGTCCAAAACATATAATTGGGCGAATTTTTCAACTCCTGCTTCACCTGGGTATAGATGAGAGGTCCTCTGTTAAATTTAGCCATGAATTCTGCAGCAATGTGCTCCTTTCCCTGTTGGCGGTTGGTCCAATCTGTGCACCCATTGAAGCAAATGGATATCCATTATCATCCAGAATAATATACATATATAAATCTATTTCTCTGAAAATGCATGCAGCAATGTGCATATTAAGCATAACCATTGATAAAAGTTGCAAATCTTTATCTGCTTTCTGTGAAGAAGAATGAGCCAGAATTGCTTTTTCGTTTTCATCAATTTCTCGTCGGTTTCCTAAATGCCCATGTGACCGAATCTTCAATAAAAATCGAGTGCTTAAGCCTATTATTTACCTGATCGAAGTTCCGGGAAAATCCATTTAGCCTTTCGAGAGAAATTCGAAAAAATGTACAAATTTCAAAAGGTTTCCGCAATTTTGGCCACCGCTGTACGTATTATGGCAAAAACATTATCAAATGGTCAAATTATTTCAAATCGACTTCAACACTCGAAATATATCATAATTATCTTTATTTTCCGATGAGCTTAGAGATGTGCTATTTAAGAATTACAGTTCAATGATAAGAATTCGGAAATTAAAACGGGTGACCATCGGCGTCATAATGACGGCTCTTAGTTCCGTGACTTCTCCGCTATATTGAAGCAATTGTTAATCTATTCCTTGAGCATCCTGTGGTTGATCCTGGTTCAACAGAAACAAAGTGGATAAACGGAGAAAAGCAAGAAAATACTTTTTTTGATCTGGGCAATAAATAATTGCGTTGTTCTGAAGCTTTAGCAAAATTTTGCTTTTTATTTTAAAGAAAGAAAGCATATAACTAATCTCGTCTAAGATGGGATTTAGCGCTGTCAGAGATATAGAGATACGTAATTAATAACGAAATTAATTCAAACTTATTGTTTATTACGAGTTTATGAAAAATCTTTCCATTTCACTTCTTAAAATACGAACTTCATAACGTAATAACTTATAACTACCTTAACAGCATCCGCTTTGCTGAACAGCACGAATGGCTCGTACAATATCCACATGCAATATAAGGATTTGTTCCCATACTTATTGAAACTCTCTGCCAAACATTTGAAAAAACCTGTAAAGACATATCATATGACATAAATGATAACTGATATCGATAATTTTGAAAGAACAGTACCATTTCTGTAAGAATATTTTTCGTTTGTTTACTAAATATAATACTGTAATTATTAAAAACATTGAAAATGAATACAAAAAATTTTCTCGCAAACGTTTTTTCTATTGCATTCCTCTGAAAATAAAAAAATAATTTAAAACAATATAATGATATAAACAATGTAATGACTCACAAATAACCTTCTATATGATTATTGAAAATCTCATAAACTTACAGGACCTGGATCTTTTTGACTTAAAAATTTTTTTTTTATTTTAGCCTCATAACATAGTTAAATTTATCCAGTTTTTTAAATATATAATATTGTTACGAAACTGTAAATACCATTTCTCTGCTATGTTAATCATATGGCTGGAAAGAGAGATTTACAGAGGCTCTTATAGTATGCAAGACAATAATCTCCGAACTTGGCAACGAAGTTTGGGACTTTGGCGACAAAATGAAGATTCAAGAAAGTACGAGGTTAATGACAATATCTATTTCAAGAGTCGACATATGGAGATTTTTCTAGAGAATTCCATGTGACGTCACGCCTTGTTGGAAAAGCTATAAAACCGAGGTGCTCAAACGAGGGAATAATCGCTTTGGAATTTGGTTCGCAGTGCATGTTTGTTAGCTGTTAGAAGCTGCGAGCTATTTATAGTGCTGGTTCTGCTATTATTAGTGAATTATGTCTGCTTATGTTGCTAATTTGTAGACGGGATGGTTTTTTTTACCTGTTCTCCGTGGGTTTATTTAAATATTCCTGGAATAAAGTGTTATTTTCCATTATACAGTTTGTTGGATTTCTTACAACGTACACCACCTAACGAGTTTGAAATACTAAAATCTTATTTCTACAAATAATAAAGCGAATCTGTGAATGTATCTGACTGTTGGCGAGATAAGGGCAGACAGTTGGACTTCGGGCTACCAAATATGGTACAAATAAACTTTGAAGGAAGGAAATATCTTCCTGAAACGTAATTTTGTATTTAAACTGGAATTTTAACTAATTAAACATCAAACAGAATAGAGTTGTTTTCCTTCTCCGAAAATATTGCATCACAAAGATAATTTTTACAACATCGTAAAATTTAAAAAATTAAACTTTCAATGATTCGAATTTAGGTGCCTTAAAATAGTTTCACTAGTTTTAATTCATTCTGAAATATATTTTCACGTACATTTACCAACAATTCATTTCATTGTTGTTATGGAATTCAAACCATTTACATTTTTGGTACGGGTATATTATTTACCATAGTTCAATCCAAAGCATCAAGATATGGCTTGTTTTTTTACATACTGATAAAGTTTCATTGTAAAGCATGCTTTTTTAGAAACTTAGATTAATTCATAGTTTGAAGAAAATTATATTTATTGCTTAGCTTTAGATGTAAGCAGTTAATGCATGCAACAAATACTTTTATTTAACTTGATTTGTTTCACGTCTGTAAGGATAGAACTTTTGCAATCAATTATTCACTCGATCTGTGGTCGAAAATTTGTAAACGTGAGTGTTCTTGATGACAATACAATGTTTTAATATTGAAAGAAATATGGAATAATACTATCTATATAACTATCCATAACAAAGAAATATCGATATAAATCGCCTAATTTTATCAAAATTTGGCTTCAAAAGCTTAGCGTAACTTGGTAATAAATTTGAGAAAACTTTGGTTTCAAAATTCCATTATATGTATAGGAATGAATGATCAAATAAAGACTAAAATAGAAAGTTATTAAAATTTTTAAAAAATCTAAAATTAGTCTGCAAATAAAAGTGTATTTTTAAAAATAGCCTTTTTTTTAACCGTTTAAAGGTCCATTTTTTCTATTAATGGTAGAATAAAATAATTTTGGGAGTGAAATTTATTTAAGAAAATGAAATTCATTTAGCTCCTTGTATGACATTAAATTTTTCAATTAATTTAACTATTTAATAATTAATTATGAAGTCAAGACATTTTGTTATGGTTTGAAATTAATAATACTTTATAAGTCGTAATTATTTATAATACCTAATAATCTTAAAGTATAAGTATTTATAGTTCCTTCACCGACATATTTACCTAGAACTTACGCGAACCTAAAAAATTGCATTTAAAAAGTGATGAATTTGGTGGTAAGTATACTGCCAACGGCTTTATATAGGGTTAAATTTATTCATTTCTTACTTCAATCTATTTGTTATTATAATGCTTTAAATTAATATAAATATTTTTCATTAATATTTAGGTTAGTATTTTTACATAATATTGCAGTGACTGAGATAAACGAATAAAAACTCAAGATAAAAAATAAAAATTTATTCCAAATACAAAAATGAAACAAAAACAATTTACCGCCAGTAGGTTTTCTTAAATTTACAATTGTTTCGAAAGAAAAGAAATCAGAACTAAGCTTCGCTTCTAATGAATTTGAAAGACGATCATTTCAACAATTATATGAAAGCTGAGATGCTGTCAGAAATTTGAAGATGCTGGAAGGTCACTGACTTTTCCATTTTAGTATCTTGAGATATTCTTCAGTGCAAACTAGTTAGTAGAAACACACTAACTAATTATTTTCTACTTTGTGAAATGCTATTTCTTTACATGCATTATTTAAATATAAATTATTTTCATAGATATCTTTCAAATCGATAATAACTGACTTAGAAAGATTTTAAGAATTTCATATGTTTATACACAAAACTTTATATTAATGAAAAATTAAAGCAGGAGAATAAACATGAGCTGATTATACTTGAACTACTGTTATAAAATCAAGTACTTCAAAGATAATCATTTTCACTTCTTCGGAATTGTTTTATATATCATTGTTTTCATTCCACTGTAAGATGAAGATTAATACAAAATGAAACATAAGAGGGAAGTCTTTTTTTTATTTATGGAATATTACAATACAATATCTTTATTTTAAACGTTTCTTTATAGTAATTCGTTCACGTGCATACTGAAGAAAATTATCAAGTATCTTGTTAAAAGAATATTTTTTCCTTCAAATTTTAAAAAAATTCAGAAATAAAATCGTATTGATTGGAATTTTCAGAATATATGTACGCTCCATATAATTTTAAAATGAAACGTTGTAAAGATTTCATTTTCTCTGTGAGAAACAGGTTTGTTTCTAGTTCTAAAATGAAAATGAATATCAAATGACGATTTAGAATATTTCAAGTAACTTGGTTAGATCGTTACTGGAAAATGTTAGATATCAAAGATATTTGAATACAAAAAAAAAATTACAGAAGAAACAGAAGAAGTAAACAATAGCGATAACAATACACCTTCTGCGCGCCAACACAGCAGCACCCAGTAATTGCATCAACAATATTGTCCATAATTAACTAGCGAATTACTATAGAAGCAAACAACATAAATTATGCTTTAATAAAAATTTAAACACATTAAAAGAAAATAATTAGAATGGAAGAAATGGATGAGAACTCGAATGGTGAACGTTTTCAAAAGCCACTAGCCATCGGAGTTCTAATATGGATAAATTTTCTGTCAAGGGAATGACTACATAGCAAAAAATTATTCTCTCTGTGGCCTGAATTCATCCAATAACTGAAATAAAGGAAAGAACCTTTTTAGAAAAAGAAAAACTTAATAAAGTTTTTTATAACAAATCCAATAGAGAGAATAGAAGTAGTAAACAACGTTACCCTCTGCCATATACAAGTAAGAATGACTCTTTCGAGAACATGCCAGAAGAGATATCAAAGAACCAGTTAGATATCAAAGCCTGCATTTCCCTCGATTTTCTGGAATAGTTCCGCTATATGGAGGGTTATGAATTTTGTTCGTCTTGTTTTGAAGAGATCCAAGTTTGCCTTTTAATTCTCTTCCCTTTGATCTACTGGGCCAAAAATTTGGTACTAATCTACAATTTCGGTGTGAAGACCACATATTAAATTTCATTAGTCTGTCTGATTCAAAATTTTTTGAGTGAACGTATTCACACACAGAGAGAAGGACAGAGAGTCAGGCAGAATTCCGTTGACGTATTTCACTGCAAACCTGATATTTATCTACAATTTTGATGTTAAGTTCCACATACTAAAATTCATTTAATTAGTACTTATTATATTTTGAGTTAGCTTTTTTATAGATGGACGGAAATACACGTATAATTCCAAAACTATTTTCGTCGAACTCTGAAGGTGTAAAACGTGTAGATACAACAAAATCTCAAGATGGAATTTTTGGACAATTGCAGCACCTCCTCTTTATATACTTAGTATGTTAAAAACATATTGTAAAAAGATTACTTTATCAACAGGCACAGATATCTGATTCTTGCCTTCATTATTGAAGCTATAACACTTAGTATAGTTACACAGAAAATAGGAAAAAATTCTACGTTTGGTATGTTCATTGCAGTGAACAAAATTAGTTGTTCATACAAGATTACAAAAATTAAAAACGGATAAAAATCTGATATTTTATAACAGATTTTTAAATTTATCCACTTACTATGATCCAGAGAATCCCGATTAGGGCTCGTCAAATGCGTAAAAATGAATTGTGTCACATCCCCTAATGGGTTGAAGAAGCTGGGTCTACTTCCTGGCATCAAAAAACTACATTTACTCCTCCAGATTGATAATCTGATTAACACGATCAAGATTCCGCATAGAATCAAAATAATGAATAGGAGAATCATATTCGAAGAAGGATCTGAGCAATAGTAATGGAATACTCTCAGCAGGGATTTCAGTCACGAATTGCCAGAATTATATCTAGTCTTTTTAAAGTCTCCTAAAGTACTTCCTATTTATTTATTAATTATAGTTTAATTATGGATAAATTTCTTCTTTGTAATATTTATGAAGGGGATAAGTAGCAGAAAACAATGGATAATAGATTCTTCTATTTTTGACGATCATTATTTCCTATTACCGACCAAAAAGTTACATAAAAACACAGATAATCATATTATTATGCTTGAAATTGTTGACTGTTTGATTCCCTCTAAAACTTTTAATTTAATTTGTTTTTTTCATGCGTTCTAATTTTCTTTATTTTAATCTTTTGCGCATTGCATCTCGATTAGGGGAGAAAATTACATAACAATGCCTAATTTTCCTTTTCTTCCTTCAGTGACTTTTTCTTTATTCCAAACGAAAATATATGTGTCTCAAATGTGTTTTAAATAAAATTCTGCCTTTATTTCTCCTTGCATTTCGCAGGATAAATAAGAATGCAGCTGCTTTTTGTTTATATTTTTTAAATTGCATATTTAAATTTTAGCATTCAGAAAAAAAATATTTTTGGTTAATAATTTGTGTATATTTCATCGTGAATCATCGTCTTGTCACATAAAACGCAAAACTGCAGTTCTCACTGGTTAAGATACCAGATAAGCCATTGATATTAAGATATGAATCTCCTGAGAAAGAAACCAATTGAAAAATAAGAAATCAAAACAGGATTTAGCATTATTCATTTTTATTGCTGTCGTTTTAAA
>BGPR01014039.1:0-23709 GCA_013235015.1 Araneus ventricosus | reverse complement strand
AAATAAGAAATCAAAACAGGATTTAGCATTATTCATTTTTATTGCTGCAGTTTTAAAAACTTGCACATTTTAAGACTCATTAAAATTTCAGTATTTTTAAATACTTTTTCCCATAAAACAATTCCTATATTAGTAGAATTTACAACCCTTATAACTATCTAGCCTTCAAATTTCAAAAACTTATATTGAGCTATTTACTAAAGACAAAATTACTTCTATTGTTGGAAACTTACCTGAAGGTAAAACCTCTGGTTGCATTGGCATCGGCAGCATCATAGTCAAGAGTATTCCTACGTTCCAATTTTTTCTCAGCATTTTTCAATAAATTTTTTGAAACAGGACTTTACCCAGAACTATTTGAAACATTCAATATTATTTTATTTAAAAAACCTGGTAAAATCCTCCAAGAAAGTTTAACAAATAGGCCAATAACACTTCTAATAACAAGCACGAAGTTTTTAAAAAAATTATTAACGCAAAACCCGACTTTTTTCCTGGAATCCAATATTAATATAAGTAATTACTAATTTGAATTTAGAGAAGGCAGATAAGTGAATCTGGCACTGCATATCCTTCTCTCTAAAATACTAAAATGTACATACATGTAAAATGAATATACTTAGGTGAGAAACTTAACTTGAATCCTCAATTATACCATCAATCCAATAAAACCATCATGTATCTCTAAAATCTTAAGAAATAACTGGTAAGTCTTTTGGTATTTCCATAGAAAAAAAGACGCATCCTATACAAAACTCTCGAAAGAATGCTCGCACATGGCTCATCAGTCAGGAGTCTTTAAACATCTGTGAATATGACTAAGAAACTATAAACCAATCAAACGAGCTTCCTTCCAAATATTTCAGGTGCCTATAGTACGACAGCAACAGCAGCTTTACAAATAATTCTTGGAATAACACCATTACATGTTCAATAGCAAAAAACAGATTCATTATTATTTGCATACTCAAACCTTGCCTTTGACAATAGAGAATTTCCCACAACCAGATCAAATAGAAGTAAATATTTCTGCTTCGACAACTCTTCCATCGATAAAATCTTATCGACTGATCTTATAGATTGTATCTTAAAATGTCTCAAATTTCATTGGAAGATGCAGAGAATAGCCAGATATTTATTAAAGTTAATTATGTTGATCAAATACAGAATATAGCTTTGGCTATGCTTTCATAGTTTTAAAGCTCAAAATATCACAGCTATTTTGTCATAAAGACTATAAAAAATACGATGTTTCAAGCAGAAATAATTGCATTAAGAGAATCAGTCAAATTTTCAAAAATTCGTACTGAAAATGTAACAAGCATACTAGGTATCAATCATCTTTAAGCGACAAATAAAATAGCCCGAGAAATATCAGAATTTCTTCCATATCATCCTAACTCAGAAATTACTTGGATGAAGGCATGATTCGCTATGAAGGTAACGACGTAAGCAACAGTTTGGCCACACAAGAAACGGAAACCGGCGTCCCACACATAAATTTTTATATCCCAAGAGGTTTACTAAGAGGAATTTTAATATCTCTGATGGTTGAAAAATAGCAATACGTATAAATTGAATGTGACACTGGAATAGATGTTTAAAATCTAATTTCTGGAATCAAAATGCATATAGAACCATGTAGAAGAGAGGAAACAATCTTTACTAGACCGGACCGTTTCTTACTTACTTCTTCAGATTTAATTTGACATCTTGAGAGCTGTGGAAGCAAAGGAAGTAATATCCACTATGCAACGCACCCGAATACTCATTAACAGAACCATGGTATCTTAAGAAATCCATGTTGTTGATAATAAACTCTCTAGAAATAAAATTTCTGATATCATGAAGTTAATTCTTCCCAAAAGTTAGCTTTTTCCTCTAGATTCTCAAAATCATATCCAGCAATTGTATGTCTATCTGTTTCTTTCTTCACAGCGTTTAATTCTTTCATTAATGCGAAGTAAAGAAAAATCTTCATCAATAACTAAGTTTGAAAAGGCATTTGAAAGTAATGATTAAACCGATTGTTTAATTATATAACTGCCTTAGCCTAGAATACATCAAAAAGATTTTTATTGATGGAATAAGAGAAGGATTTTGACTGGTTTTGTACCGTAACTTTTCAAAATGGACACTTAAAAGTTCTTAAATATTCTTAAGTGTATATGGTCACATATTAAACAAAAAAATACTATTCACAGGAGCAGAAAGTATTTCATGGTAATACCAAGGACATATTTAAAAACAATTAGAAAGGAATTTTGGCTTCTTTTTTTTCCTCCTTTTATTAGTTAAATTTTTCTTTTATTATATTTATTGTTATTTAGTTTATTTTATTATTATTATTATTTACGTTTACTTGTTTTATTTTTATAATTTATTTTAAAATTTTTCTTTCTACTCAGGCTGGCTTTTAAAATTGCTGTTTAAAATTTTTCTGGCACTGAAATTTCTTTTCCCGAAGGACATTCATTTGAAAATATTAAACCTTTAAAATTATATATTATATAAAAAATCAAATGTAAAATTGTGTAAAAAAATTGTAAAATTTCTGTAATTTTTGTATTTTTGTATTCAATAAAATGGTTGGCGTTTGTTCTACGCCCGGTATGATCTGTTTCCAATTCATGTCCATCTATATGGATTACAAAGAATCATAATGTTTCTAGGCACTGGCACATAAAGTGGTGTTATATCTACAAATTGAGCTTTTGCAGATAACAGAACTAAACTGAGTGAAAAAAAATTGTACTAAATCATCATCATCATTATGGTTTGTATGAAAGTAGACCTCTTTTTGTGCTCCCTTAACCGTAGAACATCCTATAGCGACAATAGACTCGGCGAAATAGCATCGCATTTGGGGACGAAAACAATGGCGTCAAGTTCTCTTCAGATACAACTCAAGATTTTGTCTGGAGTCAGTAAATCTTTGTGTTTTGACAGGGAGAGAACGTGGTATGAATAATGATACCAAGTTTGCTTGCTAAAGGTTAGAAAATCGAGGCGATGGGCTGTTAGTTTATACAAGAATGAGAGGAGGTGAACTCATAGACTTGTATGTCAATCAGAATGAAAATTTGAAGGGTAGAAGGTTCAAAGGCGAGATTTTTGGAGACAAGATATATTTTTCATATGTGTTTTTCACCCTCGAATTTAATTTGATTGCCATTGTTTAATTCCTACTAGTAAATAATTGAAGAGAAGTGTAAAGAACATTGGTTTTCAAGGAAACTTAAATTTAGTGTGTTTCAGAGACACTAACTATTGACCATGGCCCAAATCAGACATATTTATTTACCGAAGCTTTCTGAAATTTTGTTGTATGAATATTTCAGATATGGATGCCAACAATCGTCCAGACAAGAGTTTCTTATTCAGTGAAAGTTAACGACATTTCTTGTGAGATCAAATAAAAATGATGCGTCAAGCGATTTGAGAAGATCAAGAAAGTTTAGTAGAGTTCAAGCAAAATTTTGACAAAGACAAATCTAGATTGGCTGCATAAATGTATTTTCCTCTCATAAGAAAATTTAGTTTTGTATTCGGTTCTATAATTTTCATTTTACATATGCTCAGATATTCTTTGTTTTTTCAACGTAAGAAACCAGGAGTATAATACCATCCACAATCTCGTCTACTTCCACTTTTAAAAAATTACAAACAGTTACAAAGAGAATAGCTTGCTCCGCACAGCTACAGAGTGGTACATGGTTAAAATTTTTAAGTAAAAACCACAGGCCAAATTTCAGCCAACTAGCGTGCTTGAACTTTGAGATATCTGGTATTTATACATACCAACATACAGACAGAATTCTTCTCTATGTTGGATCTGGCGCAAAATGTGACGTATATCTGCTATATTAGTACAAAAACCACAAACCAACTTTCATCCATGTAGCTTAGGTGTCTAGAAAAATGTTTTCTGTTAAAAATATTGCTCCTCTGGCATTTTCCCTTTCCTTTTCTTAGTTTTACATTTTTTGTCGCTTTTTTCAAATTTAAGATTTTACAGGCAAATTTTCTTGTAAACTTAGAAGGCTAAAACTTTATTTGATATCTATTAAGACCAAAAGGGATGGGAAAATCACTGCGGAAAAATATCTTTTTTTTAAATTTCGAGACACCTTAATTGTAGCTCTTTTCTTTTTCTGAGTTCTTTTTTATGGTGTTCACATGACTTTAAAGCAATGTCACGTGACAGGAAATTATTGCTTGTTTCGGGAATCCGTACAAAGCAACTTATGCAAATCCCATTCAAGCGTCTTCTTCAAGAAAAAGGTCCTTCAAATTATTAATACCACACAAATTACCAAAGATTTCCTTTTTCATAGCGAGACAGAAATCTTACAACTGATTATATAAAGCAAAGTTTCTTAAAATTTCTCTAATATGTCTCTCGTTAGAAACCTATGTGACCTGATTTTTTGTAAAGCATATTTTGTTTACAAAACTAGAAATGAAATATTAATTAAAGATAAATAAATTAAATCCGAAATTATTCTTTAGCAAATGTTGAAGTGATTTAAATTAGAATGATTTCCATAAGAACTTGATCTTTCAAATATTAAAGAAATAGTAAAAGACTCTGTATCTTCAAAACTGAATCACGATCCACAATTTTAGGAGCCAATTTAGGAGCAAAGAATATCTTCATTTTTAATTTTTTCTCGAAAGATGACAAATGCTGATAAAAACTCTTGTTTTCAGAAACCTAAATATTGTATTTATTTCAAATCAAAAGTAACATGTTGGGACAATAAGTAAAGGAAATCTTCTTATAAATAATTGTCATATTATAAAAAATTATTGAGCTCAGGCAATTTTATTGCGTCCAGGAACAATCAAGAACGGCTTAAATGGCGGTTGGGGCATTGTTTCCTTGAAAAAACTCTTATTCACATTTCAGATGTTTTGCTATTCAATTTTTCTTTTTCCTTTCGTTTGTTTCATGTGATATATGACATCACTCATAAATTTTTAATTATATATTGTCAATTTTTGAGAGAATTAGTTTAAAGTTTCAAGGTTATTCTTTGAGGATACTTGGCTCATTATGTATTGCTATGCTCTTCTGATAATCAACTGATTTCTCTGCGATCCCAGCAATTCCCCAGATATCACAAAAAAAACATGCGCACATCAGAAGACCTATGCACTCAGAACGACCTATACTTCCAAACACCAATCAGATTTGGTAATTAGGAAGTAAAATTCTTAAAATATTAAAATTTCTTGCAAAAAATAAAGTTCTAACTCTCAAATTGACATGGTGTAACTTCTCACGAGGAGTGTCCATAAAGTAATAACCAATATGCAGCAGCGTTCCTTGTAAAACATAATTTTGTAAAATATTTTAATAAAATACGATAAATATCAAAATAGGACTCCCAGAATCTAAATAATCAAGGATAAAATCGGGTAAATAAATAAAATAGAATTGCTAAAACAATAAATGACCCAAGATAAATCGCAAATAAGATAAAATACCCCTGGATAAGATAAATTATATAGAAACATTAAATGTACAAAATTTATCGACGAGATACCACCAAATGGAAAGACAGGCGAAAAAGCACTCCAACCGAAACAGGCCAGAACCATGTCGGAGAGGTAAAAGTATGAAAAAATCAATAGAAACATACCAAATAATATAAAAATTCAAGTAGGACTGAATTTACCCTGTTAAAATGTTTAAAAGGGCAACTGAAAGTTATAAAAACCACTGTTGTAACAAAAATGTCACCCAAGACCTCACTCCTCGCACTTGAGGGTTTTACAGATATTTTCGCTAATAGGGAAGGCCTCTTTCATTTCCTTAACCCCTTAAGGGTCGCATTTCTTTTGTTATCTAATAAGATGACCCCTCCTGTTTTGGAAAGGGACTGTCGCTTTCATTCATCTAAGTAGGCATAGAATACTTGAGATGCTTATGTATTCTACGAAATTTTTGTGTGAAATTATAAAGTTAATTAATAATTAAATTTTAGTTTATAAACCTAAAATTGCGATAAATCAATTGCACGTCAATATGATGAGCGCGAGACTGAAGGGGTTAATGGCTATTTTATTGTGTCAGAAGTTCTTAAACCATACAAATTTCTTTGTTTCTGCTGGTATTTTGGGATTGCACTCCTTGAGTGTACAGAGAAAAGTAATGATCTGCGTCACCCTTAGGCCACAAATATAGCTTGGAGTATTTAGGAAATGAAATCTATGAACGTTGAAAGGGAATGGAAAGTGCCAAAATAAAATGCAGTAGACCCCGCTTAATGTGATCGCGGTTAATGTTATAATTCGCTTTATATTACCAAAACACTTTGTTCCCGAACCACCGTATTCAAATCTACACACAATTTTTCGCTTAGTGTGATCACTATATCGTTTAATGTTATCAGTTTTGAAGTAGAAAATTGACCAATACTTCATATTTAACCAGCGTTAACGATTGGCGTTCCTAGAATTTCTCATTCCACTTGTAAGGAAACATCTGGACCAATTTCCCTCACACATCTGAAACATCTCAGGTTTTATTTTTCATGACCTTCCTTTGAAGGTCGTCCATTTAGCGGACAGGGACGTGACCGTCGGTAATTATCATTCAACTTCCTGAAGGTATGCAAAAGAAAGAGTATAGAGAGTGGATGTCCACTGACGAGGAGCTGCCACACTAAAGCTGCTATCACACATAGAGCTATCGCGCGCTGTCATCTTGAGCGTGAGCACAATGCCACTCAGAAGAAAAGTTTGTAGCACATGACGCATTGAGATAACCGTCCAGACAGGATTTCGGTATCTGGGAAGGCGAACTACGTCACCGTCAAAGTCACACCCGATTGGTTTGAATTTCCTCTGCTGACGATTTTTTGTCAGCACCGTGGGCATTTTCAAGCTGGTTGAATACCTCCTCATCTTGTCTGACCGGTCACGTGCTACAAACTTTTTTGCTGAGTGGCATTGTGTTCACACTCAAGATAACAACGCACGATAGCTCTCCGTGTGATAGCAGCTTTAGTGTGTCAGCTGTAGGAATTTGCCAAGCTGTTTGTAAGCAAGACCAAGTAATAAAAGTTTATGATTCCGACGGGGATGAATGTGTAGAGGAAAACCCTGCAACCCTTGATACTTTGAAACTTGGCGTGCAACAAATTTTTAAAAACATTTCGAGTACGAACAGTATATAAATGGACTGTTAAGGAATAATTGTCATCAAGCAACAATTAATAAATTTTTTAATTGTTATTTTTGCAATAAATTATAGATAGCCTTGAAGTGTTTTTTTATTTCTTTTTTGTTTCTTTTTTCCTTAATGTGATACAAATATAGTTGATTCTGCCCAATTCAGTTATTGTTATAAATCGGTTATTGTTATCAAAATTCCTAAGTCCCTATGTGATCACATTAGCGGAGTCTACTGTAAATTAAAATTTTATTTTTCATTAAAAAATATTTGTTTCGAAATGACAAAAATATAAATAATTGCAAGCATTTTTTCCAAGATAAATAATTTACAATACTTTCTTTTCAGATCTTTTAGCACTGTACAGTTGAATAAATGTTTTTTCTTCTAAAATAAAACTCTTCTTTTTATAGTTTCAGTTATAAAGAATTATGTGCAAGAAAAGATAATTTAAATAGTATTAAATATATCACATCACGCTCAGAATCAAAATCTCGTCACTGCATTATAAAACATTTTACTAATTAGTTTTAGATTAAGAATTAAATCTCATTTGGTTATAAAAACCTAGATGAAATAAATTATTTTTTTGAAGAGTAGTAACATATGTGATGACCTAAAATTATTTGTTTTGTCACAAATCACAGGTATGGAAATAAAAGATCGACAATAAAATTCTTCTCACATAAAAGTACTAAAATTTAATAATTAAATTTCAATAAAGTAAATCAGTACTAACTTTCTAACTAACCCCTTAAGACCGAGCCCGTATGATTGTGCTGGTTGGACAGTAGCTAGCATTTCTGCTTCCTGAATAATTGTATGCAGTATTGCAGTAAATGCTGGAAAAGAAATGCTAGAAAATATACGACTGTTCTGGTTTCCAGAATGTCAGTAGAATCTATTTTTTTAAAGACGACAGAGACAGTCCATATTTCAATTATAGTCGCTTTAAATCTTTTGGTAGCAAATGAGCTCTAAACATTTGAATAACTTATCTGTCGTAATTAGGTCATTATTAATACATTTTTAGTTGCTTGGATGACAGTTGCTAATTTAATGTTGAAATAAATGAAAAAATGAAAAATATACTAATTAAGAATTAATTTTTAGCTCGTTAGGCGTAATATTTCGTTACCCGCAATTTTTTATAAATTTTGAATAATAATCCTCAATAATTTATAATTTTGGACCAATTTTCACAAAAATAGAGATTAATACTCTTAATAGGATTATATAACACTATATATAATTAATTTGTTAATTTTATATTAATTAGTATCATTAATAAATAAATTAATTAATATAATTAATTCTACATAATTGATAGATGTCAGCATGAGTCCATCCAAAGTATTGGACAGTGAGATTTAAGGGATTTGAATGGGAAGAAATTTTTTTATGAATAAAACACGAAGGTCCATTAAAATGGTCGCGAGATCGTAAGATTATATTAAAAGATTTTTTTAGCTTAAGAAAATTCAGGGATGATGTCCTATCACATGAAAATAAATATTTTACATATCAAGAATTTGTTATGCTAATGTCTTTTTCAAAAGAGGGTGGGACTCATATGTCCCATCGTGCCCCAACGGTCTTTAGTATTTCCCGAAATCCTTCCACAATTCGTATTGCCGTTTGTTATTTCTCTGTTACATCTGGAACATAAAGTTGGCCACTTAGCACATTTTCTTCAAGTGACTTGAAAGAATGTACTCCTCTGTGATTGTAATAGAAAGATTTTCCCACTATCAACACTCAAACGTGGCGAGCTCTTTCATAGTAGCGACTTTGAAAGCTTCGGAACAAAGCAGGCAAGTCTCTTTCCGCACCTTCTATCATTGGAATCCTATCCTCCTCTTTGGTTTATTAGTGGATAAGCAAGAATACTTTATTGTCGGTACACGTGTTCATAATTATTCAGTTCCGAAAAAGAAACTAGGTACAATCCAAAATTACACTATGTTCAGCAAAAAGTACATCTGGAAATATTCCATCAATCCAAAATTATCTTACAAAATGCTGCGCAGTCCCTCCTTGAATACATTCAGTATGCGGAACGAATCTATACACAATAAATATTGCCCGAGGAAATAGGGGGGTAGATCTTCTAAAGAATAGGCGAAAAAAATTGAAGGGGGCCTTCGGACATTCCGAGAAGACGCTGCTATTTAAGCTTCAAGTTTCACTATACAGAAACGGAAACTTTTTCCAAGTATTTTTTTGTTTTTTACTTGAACATAAAAAAACTATTCTTGTCTTCTTTTTTATTAAAAGTTTATACGTATATCTCATATTATTAAGACTCTTAGAAAGAGGAAACAATTACACAAAGAAAAAAAAATGTGTCGTGATTGCATAGATAACGTCTATCCCGAACGTTCGCACGGCTTCTTGTTTACACAGAAAATGCCTAACCCGCACAATTTACAGTCGCGGGATGAAAAAGGATCCACCCAGCATTATTCAGCCGCTAATCATTGCTTCTTAAAACTAAAGATGCCGTTTTACAGGAAATGACGTATACTAAAAGATTCTAAGATTGAAATTCTCTTAAGTGCTCATCTACATATTTAAAATGGCACTAACTTCAAAATTCTCAAAGGCAGAATCCTTTCTTGATGACATAAATAAATTTCTCGTGAAAAAATACCCCCGGATATTAACTTTGGTTAATATACTCGTATCATTAATAGATTGGAAGATATTTGACCTTTTGTTTCCTCGACATAAAAGGGGTCGTCTCCACATTTACTTCCTAAAGTTCTCTGCTTGCCTTTAAATATCGGTAGTAGCATTTTAAATTATTTCGCACTTTAAATGTTATTTTCAAAGTACTGATCTACATTTTACAAACTGTAAAACTTGATGCGAAAAAAATTAAAGCGATTAATATTACACCACTTTAATTTATAAAGTTTTAATATTATATATAAATAGTTAAATATATAATATAATAGTTTTCTTTATATTAGTTTATATTTATATATTTAATTTTGCAAAATAAACGCCCCCTTAACTGCATCATTTTACAGCGAAAATTGAAAATTTAATGTAAATTCAAAATTTCTCGTACGAATATGCTGAAATTTTCCATACGCTTATAAAATGGCCATCTGCTGCGATTACTGATAAAATTTATAAGTTTTGCTATTAAAAAAAATTTTAATATCAATTTTGATAAAATATTTCAGGTACTCAAATCTATTTTAAAATAAAAAGTAAAAGTGTAAAATGTGCAGAATAATTCATACTACTACATAAAAAAATTCTAGGTAAATAGTTACATTATTTCTCAAGATACCAATAAAAATTCAAAATTTTACTTTAGCATTAGAAACTCAAAATTTCATTTGCTTTTAATTCCGAAATCAAAAACGCTGGGATAATGAAACGTGGTATGCAAGCATAAATTTTTATGCAGATTCGAAACATTTTAAGAAAAATATGTGTTTCCTTTGGAAATTTTGAAGTTAGTCCAATTATAAATATGTTGGCGACCCTTTTTGAACTTTTTATACATGGGATCTATTAGTAGACGATATTTCCTGAAAGATAAAATGATTGTTTTAAGATAAAATAATTAGCGGCGGAATAATGCTGGGTGGATATTTTTTTTTCGTGACTGTACTGCATTTGAGGGAGGTCCTAAATTTTTCAAATTATTTTTTACAGTACTAGTAATAACTAAGACTAACTATAAACTAAAAATAAATTAATTTAAAAATGAAAATATTTCCGGTCTTAAAGGGTTACTGGAGAGCTGATTTTTTTGAGTATACAATTGTTACTTTGCAAATAAATATCATGTCTGGAAACACAATTTTTTTTTTTAGATTCAATTTAAATGTTTTATGCGAATGAAGAACAGAATATTCCATTTTCCAAAATCTTAAATATTATAAGGGCACGAAAGAATGATTCATAAAAGGGCAGTTCAATCAATGAAATTCTTTTTAAGCTGTATAAAAGGAATTGCATTTTGTCCTTTGGTTTGGAAATTTAAGGGGACACATTACCCCAAAAATGTACAAAATAACAATTTTAATTTTATTGGCTTATTTTGTTCTTCTTATCGTTATACGTATTCTATCAAAATTTCAAATTTTCATCTTTAATATTTCAGAAGTTTTTTTTAAATTTTTATTTATGACGACTAATGAAAAACATTCTAACACAAGTAAAAAAGTAAGGGGAGCGAGGAAAATAATATTAACGCGAATACAATTAAATGTTCAATACGCGCGAGTTACAAAACAGCGCGCTATCATATAATAAAGCATTAGTTCAGTTCAGTTATAAAAATAAACTGAAAACATAAAAAAATAATAATAAAAAGATTGTTTAGTCCCAACATTTTGTTTAAAACCCCTTGAAAACTATCCTTAATCATGGAATGATAGTTTACTTTTTAAAAAAATTTAAAAAAAAACAAGCGCAAATAACTGTAAGCTTGGTCATATTGGCCCCTCCCAAAATTATAACCTATATTCGCCACTGGTCTGGAGTCAGTAAATCTTTGTGTTTTGACAGGGAGAGAACGTGGTATGAATAATGATACCAAGTTTGCTTGCTAAAGGTTACAAAATCGATGTGATGGACCGTTAGTTTATACAGGAATGAGAGGAGGTGAACTCACAGACTTGTATGTCAATCAGAATGAAAATTTGAAGGGTAGAAGGTTCAAAGGCGAGATTTTTGGAGACAAGATATATTTTTCATATGTGTTTTTCACCCTCGAATTTAATTTGATTGCCATTGTTTAATTCCTACTAGTAAATAATTGAGGAGAAGTGTAAAGAACATTGGTTTTCAAGGAAACTTAAATTTAGTATGCTTCAGAGACACTAACTATTGACAATGGCCCAAATCAGACATATTTATTTACAGAAGCTTTCTGAAATTTTGTTGTATGAATATGTCAGATATGATGATGCCGACAATCGTCCAGACAAGAGTTTCTTATTCAGTGAAAGTTAACGACATTTCTTGTGAGATCAAATAAAAATGATGCGTCAAGTGATTTGAGAAGATCAAGAAAGTTTAGTAGAGTTCAAGCAAAATTTTGACAAAGACAAATCTAGATTGGCTGCATAAATGTATTTTCCTCTCATAAGAAAATTTAGTTTTGTATTCGGTTCTATAATTTTCATTTCACATATGCTCAGATATTCTTTGTTTTTTCAACGTAAGAAACCAGGAGTATAATACCATCTACAATCTCGTCTATTTCCACTTTAAAAAAATTACAAACAGTTACAAAGAGAATAGCTTGCTCCGCACAGCTGCAGAGTTATACATGGTTGAAATTATTAAGTAAAAAACACAGGCCAAATTTCAGCCAACTAGCGTGCTTGAACTTTGAGATATCGGGTACTTATACATACCAACAGAATTCTTCTCTATGCTGGATCTGGCGCAAAATTTTACCTATATCTGCGATATTAGTACAAAAATCACAAACCAACTTTCATCCGTGTAGCTTAGGTGTCTAGAAAAATGTTTTTTGTTAAAAATATTGCTCAGGCATTTTCACTTTCATTTTCTTAGTTTTACATTTTTGTAGCTTTTTTTTCAAATTTAAGACTTTACAGACAAATTTTCTTGTAAACTTAGAAGGCTAAAACATTATATGATCTCTATTAGGACCAAAAGGAATGGGAAAATCACTGGGGAAAATGTTCTTTTTTAAATTTCGAGACACCCTAATTGTAGCTCTTTTCTTTTTTGAGCTATCGTGTTCACATCACTTTGAAGCAATGCCACGTGACAGGCAATTATTGCTTGTTTCGGAAATCAGTACAAAGCAACTTATGCAAATCCCATAATAAATAATAATAATTAAATCATTAGGTTCTAGAAAAACAAATATACTAAATTTGATTTATGATTATTTGTTTGTGCTAAAGATCTAATTGAATACAAATATTTTAACTCTTTAAAACCGAGGCGACTTTTTTCTTCTAGCTCCTTTAAAACCGGGAACTTTTGGGAGGAAGCGACATGAACTGGACTCTCTCAACCTGCGTTGTCATTTACCACACTACCCTACCCCCTGTTATAACCTTCCCTTAAGGTGCACGGAAATGGGCTGCGGTTTGCAAGGATAATTGAACCCCCCTTATCTCCTAAGAAACCTCAGAACCTCACCTCCCATCAAAAGAAGGTAACCGCCTCAGACCGGCCTTCTTCGCTATTAAAGGGAAATTTTTAGATCGACCGGGACTGTCAGAGGGTTAAATTACAAAAAAAAAATTATACATTAATTCAGGATAATGGAGAAGAAAACATTATAAAATTTAAAAAGAAAATAAAAAGAAAACGTTATTAAAATTATATGAGAAGACAAAAAAGAACTTTTGTTTTCATCTGATTTAAATAAATATATCGCAGTTGTTAATTTCTTTTATGAAATATTTAGTAAAAACAAAGATTTATTCATGAAAGGAAGAAAGAAAAATATATCTATTAAATATTCATCGTAATCTTATTATTCGATTCCAATTATATTAGAAAAATGTAATTAATTTATTTTCCTCAATATTCAACCAACAGAAATTCAACAAATCATAAGAGAAATGGACAGTAAATTAAGCACAGAAGAATTTGATCATATATCTAAATAAATGTGTTCAAAATATCCATATGAGTTTTTATGGGTGATTTTTTCAAAATTGAGATATAGAGAAATTTCAATTGTTTATTAATAGATCTTGAAGAATATTTAGAAAAACGACTTTTCGTGTATGAGTTTTAGTTACTTTACAATTTTAATTACTTTCAAAAGATTAACACATCGTTATCGGACAGTAACCTTATTTTCAGCGGAACAGGATTGTCAGTTTTTGATTTTTTTACCTTTAAGAACTTTAAATTTAACATCTGAAGCTGGAATTGTTGAAATAATTAAAAAATATTCAAAAATTTTTGAAAGAAAGGAAAAATACAGAAAAAATTATAATTGATTAGGCTAATGAAGTCTAAAGCCTTATCAGAGCAAGAAATATGTAAAAGAGGAGATTATTTAACATTTAAAGCTTTTGCCTGTTTAATAATACGTAAAACAAACATAACTGGAAGGATATAAATTTCCAGTTGTTAATAATTCCTAATTTCTTCCAAAATTAGTTGTCTTGCACTAATAAATAAAAGTGGTTTGCAAAAAGACATATTTTTGAAGAAATCGGTGATTTTGGATTTTTACAAGAAAAATTTAACCCTTTCAAAATGGACCATCCAGACTATCAATATTGTGGAACATTTTCCAATTTGGAAGGAAGTTTAAAAAGAGGCGATCCCGTAAAAGAAAAGCAGAAAGGAGAAAAAGTAAAAAGAAAGTACAAAACATTTTCCTTAAGGTAAATTACACTTAATTACAAAAAAAGATGTTTATCCTTATGATTACATTTTGGTTCTGAAGAAAAGTATAATGATAGTAAATTTCCAGACAAAAAGTAACTTTGCAATATATGGAAAGAATGTGATATATTAGATGAAAATTATAAACATGCAAAAAATACGTGGAAAGCTTTTAATATTAAAAATTAGCTAGAATATTTAGAATTATATGTAAATTCAAATGTTTTAATATTTGTTAATATTTCTAAAAACTTTCGAGATGTTTGTAGGAAAACGTATCAATTAGATTCTTATTGATATTATAAATTTCCAAGAATTTCTTGGGATTCAATGTTACAAAGAAATTAAATTAAAATTATTAAATAATTATCATAAGATTTAAATGTGGGAAAACGCAATGAGTGACGGCCTTTCTAAATGCTGTAATAGATAGACAAAAACAAACAATAAATGCACGGAAATATATCATAAAAATATAAACTCAAGTTATCTCATGTATTTAGATACAAATAATCTCTATGGATGAGCTAAGAATCAGTATTTAAATTATAAAGAATATAAATGGGGAAAATGCGATAAACCTTAGGAACGTATTATAGATTTAATTCAAAACACACCAGATACAATTTAGATTTTGGTTATAAAGGATGTCCTTCCTAACAGTGGCCAAATAGCTAGTTTCTAATTAATCATATACTTTCATTCGTAAATATGCTTTAAATGAAGAAGATAATTGTTTTTATGTTGGTTGAGCTCATAAATGCTCTGCTAAAAAATTTACGGAGTCTAATTTTTATACAATAGTATCTAGATTTTTAATCTCCAAATGGCGCAGGTATTACAAAATCTTTAATGTAATTACATTTCAAAAGAGAAGGTGCGAAATGCGAAATGAAGCAATGCGACAATAGAGGGAGACAATATAAACAAAAAATGCGAATTTAAACATAAAATGAAACACACTTTATTGAGTTATAAAACACAGACATTGTTGAAACACAAAATAAAATCGTTCTCGATATCGTGTGATGTCATCTGTATCCGTTGGTTTATTTGAGCACAATTATGAACAATATCTGTTTATATGAAACAACTACGGTATGAGCTATTCGAACAAGAGAATGAGTAATACTGTAACGATTTATTTATCAATATTGCAACTTATTCTTATCTTCACAATTCAATCTATAAACTGTTGAATGTAAAAATACATTCTTATTTCAATTTCTTCGATGCTCATTTACTTCAATAAAGCAAATAATTTCCGTGATAGACATCAGGAAATTTCAGAGTGGTTGAATTTCAGTCCAAATGAGTCAAGCTTGGGTTCTTTCTCACTTTCTTCTCACCGAACCAATCTAAAATGTTCAAGACGGGCATTTCGAACAGCATCGATGCAAAGAAGGAAACAACATACGTGCAGCCACAGACGTACAAATTAAACCAAATCTGTAAAATAAATCGAATTTAGTAAAAATTGGCTCAAAATATGTTATTTTACGTTGCAAACGTCTTCTTGATTTACAAATTTTTGCGAAGTGTAGCGAAATGTAACTGCCACTAGGCGGCGATCTTCTGACGTCAGCCTGCGTGCTGACTTATGCAATCAGATCTCGGCGTTAGCCGATCGTTTTATGTGTTTCTCTGTGCTCTGTGTCGTCTATTATCAATAAATATAGGGTCTGACCACGGATTCCGAGATTACCTCTTTCAGACGATTTTACACCGGAAAGGGGGTGCCAAGCGATGAATCATATGAGCTTATTTCCGGAGTTCCTTGTTAGATCACGCTCAGTAAAATGTAAACATCACCCTTCCATTCTTCACTTTTCCCCTATTTTGATGAAAATAACTCCGGACGGCGTATGCGCAAAGCTCGGAAGTTTTCCGAATCCTTTGCTATGCAATATGTGTCTGAAAGGCTTTTTACTGTCTCTCCGCCACGAGAATTGTGGCCACCAAATTATCTAGTTTACGGCGGTCGCTATAGCAACTGGTTATGCTAGGGAAGACCCATTTCAAATAGGAGGAATCCAACAGAAGTCGGAGTTTCCTTATTCATGGTGCCAGCTTACGGCGGAACACATTTGAATGAACTTCTATCTAATAGAAATGGATTTTTTCTACGATAACCTGTTTCTATAGTGACAGCCGTAAACTAGACAATTTGGCGGCGACAGTTCTAGTGGTGGACAGACAGTACTCTTGCTTTGGCCAAAGTTACCCACATCTGGTAGATACAGCCCCATAAGATTCCAGAACTTCGATTCAATGTTAATTGGTTTTAGAACACAAGTAGATGAATCATTTTTGGTCTTTTAATTTCTCTTCTAAATCAATGTTAGTTTCACTTTGGCCAGAATTTTACAATAAACACATTAAATTCCCTCATAAAACCCCTAATAGAGCAAAAATTTTAAGTAATGGGTTTAGGTTTTTATATAAATTTTATTATCAATATTTTTATATAAAAGTTACTCAAAATCAGTCGAAGTATTCTCATCCCGAATTTGCAATCTAAGAGTTTTTTTTTTGTTTAACTCCATAGTATGGAAAAAGAATTTATTAACTTTTATAAATAAAGATTTGAAAATAAAAAAAATAAAGATTTTATAAATAAAGATTTTTATAATTAAAGATTTGATCAGAATAATAACATTGCTTAATATTAAATAAAATCCCTTTCGGCAAGCTGGAAGGCAAAGGTAGATTCCTTTACGTTAGTGTTACAAAAATTATGAAATATTAAATATTGAGCAGTACAGACATAGCCAATTACCTTATTATTTCCGCACATTGCAATATTTACGTCGTGTTTCTGTTTTCATGAAATATAATTTTTTACTATATGAAGGTTTTATTATTCTACTCAAAAGGTTATGCTAGATTTATTAGTCAGTACATACTATTGAAAGAAGTTTATCCCTGAAGCTATTTTATGATTAATATACGGTATAATTCCACTACCATATAAGCTATTTTGTGAAACACCGTTTGGATATTGACCAATGGAAGTCAAAATTGAATTAGTACGGACAAAAACAAACATTTTATCTTACTTCTGTGCTGTGATCAAATATTTTTCTTCCTATCGCTGTTTAGAAACAACTCAGTGCATCAATTAATTTCAGCTATAGCAGCAACTATTTTTAATCTCCTTGTGCCCAGAGCCGATGACGTCGTTCTTTGCTCTCGTATGGAAATTGTAACAAAACACGCCATTGAATGTGGACTTTGAATTAGTTTAGGTTTCCTTTGCTTGGACTTCGCGAATTTTGATCTACGATAAGCACCTACATTGCAATTTTATTTAATCGACTCTTGTTTTGTTATGATTGCCGTACGCTACGTGCGCGAGCTGAAAACGACGTCACTCCCTTCGTAGGCAATGATATTGGCTGATTTCCTGCCTCAGTTTTATCAGGGTAGGGTTTGTAAATATGCTGCCCGGAGTAGCTCGGGATAAAAAATATTTTCAAGTCCAACAACTTATAACATTTTCAATTTACTAAAAGTGCTTTTGGTGGAAGCGTCTTCGTTAATTTTCGTTACTCAACTGACCCTTTGAACCAGCAGTGAAACGCCCTTCTTCTTTTTCTCTCCTTAGTTTGAATCACCTGACAAGAATCTCGTAGTCCTTCGTATTCCATTTTCACCCTCCCCATCATTGCTACGGCAACAGCAGAAACTCTTTCATATCTTGTATTTTGACGTAGACTTACGTCTCTTCATAGTGGTCTAATGGTGTTTCGGGAAAGGAAAAAGTTATGAGGCTTTTCGTTGTATTTTTAAACGCTTGTAGCTCCGCAACCAAATAACATAGAGAGTTTTCGTTTCATTTAACAGACACTGAAGATTGCAAAAATAATTTTAGAATTTGGAATTACGGTTTAGACACAGTCGAGCTTCAAAGTTGGTGAAAATCACTAAAAATTTTCATGACGTCACAGCGACCGACGCGCGCGCATGCAGACTATCCAATTACATTTGACAATTTATTCATCGATCTTAAGTTCACGCGAAATATTACTCAAGAATTGTTGAATTACGTCGAATTTCATGGTAAAGTTAAATGCTTATAGCTCCTCAACCAAATAGCATAGAGAGTTGATTTTAGATTCATGTAACAAAGAAAGGTAGACATTGAAGATTGCAAAAATAATTTTAGAATTTGTAATTATGGTTTAGCCATAGTCGATTTTCAAAATTGGCAAAAATCACGAAGAATTTTGATGACGTCACAGCGACGACGTGTGCGAATGCATCGGTTGTGAGTGGTATATTAACTGGATTTTAACAGATCAATAATTAATTCATTCAGATTAATTCATTTAACAGAGAAAGGTCATAGAGCATAGTTCATAGGTCAAAGTCACATAGAGCTACTTTAGTCACAGTTGAGTAATCGATTAATTAACTGTCCTTAATTAATTATTATTAACAATTGTTGATTTAATTGAGCTGTCCTTTCCATCGATTTACTTGAGTTGAGTTGAATTTAGTTTCATTTAACTGAGAAAGGTCATAGAGCATAGGTCAAAGTCACATAGAACTACTTTAGTCACATAGAACAACTTTAGACACAGAAAGTCACAGATGAGTAAGGTAAGTAAGTCTATGCCCCTCAATCCTACCGGCCGTTTTGCAGAGACAACCTCCCAAAGATTTTTTTTTTTTGCCATTATCCGGACAATTCTCTTATCTTTAATGTTTTTGTCACTGACCGGGGAAAAACCTCATATTGTTGTTTCTTTTTCACCTTAGGCCCTCTCCCTCCGGTAGGAAGTGAGATCAACAATCTTGAAGGATTTTACACACTCATTATGATAATTATAAAATTTGTAAAATTAAATGAAGCACCGCGGAAAGGGAGTAATTAACATCATTGTGTTGTGATGCAAACATACTGAAACAGATATTTGGTACGAAATAAAAGCTAAATAAAATTTCTGCCATTCTGTTAATATTCAAAGAAAACAATATTTTTATCATAACTTTCACAATGGTAAAAATACCGGAATGAAGGATTTGATAAAACGATCAATGGTTTGAATTTTATTACAATAACAGAAAACATTGTTACAAATTGTGTGTGAAATAAATTTGAAATGTTTATTAAATTTAAAAAAGAACAAATAAAATTTAATTTGAAATCATTAAAAAGATGATTTTCTAAAACTGTAAATAATCTAAGTGCAATGTATTTTTTCTGAAATTATTGACGAAACACTGAGATAAACCGACGAAAATTGGTTTAATTTCCGTTATTTATTTAAATAGGAAGTAATTATTTTGAAAGTTTGAAAAAGTAGAATTAATCTAGGAGCGGACCCCAGAATGGCATGTGGAAATTTCATGTCAAGACTATTCGCCGTTTAAGAGGAGTTCTCGCGACAGATAGACCGTTAGAACATCTTTTTTTTCCTTCCCTTTTTCCTCTTCCTACGATAGGAACCCGACTAAGTAGCCTTGAAGGTTTAGCATACGCTCATTAGGATCAGATTAAATTTGCGAAAATTAAACAAAACATCGAGAGAATAATTCACTAACACCATTGGATCACTGTGTAACCGTATTAAAAGCTGTCAATGCTACGACAACCGGGAACTGGAAGTGAAAAGTCTACTTTGTTGTTTATTCTGAAAGAAAGCAATATTTTCTTATATTAACTTTAACACTGGCAAAAGCCCGCGCGCAAAACAGTAAATTGGCTTGAATCTATTTCTATAATAATAATAAGTATTGTTAGAAATTGCGTTAAAATAGGTTTTTAAACGTTAATAACAATCAGAGAAAACACTTCATCGGAATTGCATTAATATCATTAAAAGGATAATTTTCTGCTCTTTAAAATGGCATAAAAATATTTGTTGTCTAATAAGTATTTCAGAAGTTATTGGCAAAAAACGTCTAAGCATTAGGCTTAACAGCGGCTAATTTTCATTATTTAATTAAATATCTTAAAAACTAATTAACTCTGAAGGTTGAAAATAGCCCCGTTGACCTAGAAATGTTCTCTAGAATGTCGTGTACAAATTTCATGTCGCTACGGTTCACCGTTTAGGAGGAGTTCTTGTGACCGACCGACAGACAGATGCATGTATTTTCTGCTTTATATTATAGATATATTAATTACACTGCGCTGCCAAAAAATATTCTTTTGGAGCCCCGACACCATTCCTGCAAATTCTTATGTAAAATGACCCACTGAATCCGAATATGACCCCCATTTTTCCCCCTTACCCCCCGGTTTCCCCGGGCCGCCCCCCCCCCCATTTTTATCACTGTCCGGTAATTTTATGGCCATGAATTTGATTTGGAGGGGGAAAACAACTATTTTAACCGTTAAATATCTTCTGAGGGGCTACAGAGGTAAAAAGTTCTAAAATATGAACATTTGTAGCAAGGGGAGGGGGGATTTGGGAGGGATTTGTCCCCTTAAATTTTAAAAAAATCAATAAAAATTACCGGTTTTTCCGGTTTATTTTCGCAATTTTTTCACTTATTTTCTACATATTCCAGCTTCCAGCCACCCCTTTTCCTCACAAAAACACCTCACATAATAAAAATATATTGCAACAATTTTGGCTGAAAACGGGTAAGGGGGAAAGGTCCCGAAGCCCTCACAAGAAAGTTTGGAAGATTCACTGTACAACGTTGCCGCTCTTTACTTTTTATCACTGTTATGTAATTTTATGGCCATGAATTTGATTTGGAGGGGGAAAAGGATTATTTTAACACAAAAAATTTAAAAATAAAAAAAAATTAATTAAAAATAAAATTAATTAATTATAATAAATGTAGGAAAGGTGTCTAGGGGATAAAGGTTCGAATTTGGTGCAAAATGAAAAGAGAGAGTTAAAATCAACTAATTTATTATTTAAACACAATTAAAACATTTAATTATTTACAAAGGGGTTAAAACAATAAACATAAGAGCAAGTTCACCTCCGAGATAGCACCAGGCTAATTCATAATTTACTTTCGCTCAGAAAACGGAGAGCCTAAATTATAACTACCGCTTCGGTGAAAATCCAACATCGAACTGATTTAATTCCCGACGCGTGACGTTACTTCACTTCGCCATAAAACAGACGATTTTATTAGTGGTGCCATCTCTTACAATTTTAAATGAACAAAAATGCTAAAGTTAGTTTCTACAAGTTCCGCCATCCTGGGTATCACTGACCCCAGTGATTTTACATAACATACAATAATAGATATAGGCCATTAACAACTCTTCAAAATTAATACAGTTAAAAAGATAAAAATTTCATTATAACATTTAAACATGAAAGTAAAAATACAATTCTCACAAAGGAAATATTGATAATAAAGAAAGCAGAACACTTCATTATACACTGTGTTCTAAAAGAAAATAGGAAAGTTTCTTGTATAAAAAAACATATTTCATCCTGGTGAGTAAAATTTCATTAGATCAGCAGATGAATTCGTTAGCTTAGGACCGTCATGATTACCTACTTTTTCTAAGTCATATCTATTTCTAGGCTTTACTTTAACTATTCTATATGGTCCCAAAAACCTAGGCCTTAATTTCAAACCCGTCCCAAATTGGGTTCTCTTAATGACCACTAAGTCACCTCTCTGGTAACTAGGGGCATTCCTGCATTTCCTATCGTAGGTTCTTTTATTCTCCGCCTGTATCTTCTGGATATTTTTCTTTGCATCTTGTCGTAGTTCGTCTCTCTGTTCTTGCAGTTCTTCCATCATTTCTTCCATTAGTAGATCTCTCAGATGAAGGTCCTCCTTATTTCTCATGGTGACACCAATTAACAATTCAAACGGAGACCACTTAGTACTACGATTGAATGTACTATTTAGAATTCTTTGAAGTGGGTCTACGAACTTGAACCACTTGGTTGAGTCTGCAATTGACAGTTTGGTCAAAACGGGAATAAGAGTTCGGTGTATTCTCTCGACTTGGCCATTTCCTCGAGGTACTCCGGTGGTGATTTGAAAATGCTGGATGTTTTCATTAGTACAATAATCTCCAAATGCTTTAGAGGTGAAAGCAGAGCCTCTGTCTGTTATTATTCTTTTGGGATTACCGAAAGTCTTTTGTTGTACTTTTAACTTATCCAAAGCATCTTCTGCGGAAGTAGATCTAACGGGATAAAGCCAAGTAAATTTGGTGAAAGCATCCACTATTGTGAGGATATGCTGGTATTTTTTGTTGGTAGAAGGCAAAGGTCCGATGAAATCAACGTGATAAGTACTTAATGGCACATCTTTAGGAATGGGGTTGAGAAATCCATCTTTCTTTCCGCTCTTTTTGTTGGTCAAAATACATGGCACACAGTTGACCATTACATTTTGTACTTGTTTACTCAAATTAGGTATGAAGAATTCCTGTATGACAACTCCTTCCGTTTTGGCAGCGGAGAAATGTCCTTTCTCATGAGCTAACTTTATTATTTCAGTTTGCATATCTCTTGGTAAAACTATTAATTCGCGACCATCAACATATTTGTAGAGTATTTCGTTTTTATCGAAAAAGTCTGAATCGTTGTTTGATCCAATCATTGATCTTAAACTCTGCGTGTATTCATCTTCTTGTTGTGCCCTTTTTAACCTTGCGGTTAGAGTATAGCTCGTAATTATGGCGACCGGATACCTACTAAGGGCGTCCACATGTTGCATTCGCTCGCCGGAACGATGGACAATTTCATAATCAAACTCTTCCAACAGTAATGCCCATCTCGCTATACGAGTAACTAAATCCTTTTTGTCCTTAGTCCTTTGAAAGGCTGAACAGTCCGTTATGATTTTGAAATGATTCCCCATTAGGTAGGTGCGAAATTTCCTTAAAGCGTTGACAACAGCGAGAACTTCAAGTTCATAGCTGCTATACTTCTCCTCTGCTGGAGTAGTTTTTTTAGACATGTATTGAACAGGATGCAATTTTCCTTCTTCCGCTTCTTGGAGTAGGACGGCTCCGTACCCTTGCTGGCTTGTGTCCGTGTGCAATTCGGTTGTTTTTCCTTGCTGGAAAATGCTTAATACTGGACTTTCAGTTAATAATTTCTTGAGTTTTTCAAACGCTTCTATTTGAGGTTGTTCAAAGACAAATGGATTGTCGCTTCTAATTAGATCACTCAGAGGTTTCGCTATTTTAGAGTACGCTGGAATGAATTTTCGAAAATAGC
>BGPR01014038.1:0-40213 GCA_013235015.1 Araneus ventricosus | reverse complement strand
ATTTCTTCTGCTAATTCCGCAAATCAATTGTGCAAGTATTATTTTACGGTGTAAAAAATTGAATATTTCAAATAACAGAAATTTTTTGGTTCTTCTTTACAGATTGGATCCCAATAAACATAGCATCCTACAATCTTATTAACATCCTAATATGCCAATCCTTTCATTTGATAAGTTGTTGCGTGATTTTAGCAGTCATCATCGTCGTTACGTGTATTCTGTACATACGAGATCCAGACAGTCAATCGTTGTTGACGCATTGAGTTTGAAATTAGCAGAGACATCTACAATTTTAAGATGATTCATTGTTTAAAATTCATCTAACTATTTGCTTTTAGTTATCGTCTTCATGCTGTGGTGACGGAAATAGACAGTCTTTCCATTAACAGGTTTATTTTAGCAAATCTATGATAGAAGGGCACTTACCAAATATAGTTAAATTATCATTTGCGTATTTCAGCATTCATGTTCAAGAGATCCAACAAATGTGTTTTCGGGGTTGAGACGACTTGAACGGACAAACAGAGCGACTTTCCTTAACAGGTTTATTTACTAATCTAGATGAAAGGGGCACTTACCAAATTTCATTACCTCATTTGCCTATTTCAGCAGTCATGTTCAGAGACCAACAAATTGTTTTGGTCGAGGCTTGAGAATGTTTGGAAACATTTTGACACACGAAAATAGTAAAGGTCTAATTTCTTGATGATTACAATTTTTTCCCTTGTGTATACTTTTTCGCGATACTATTGTGATTGCTGTGGTTCCAATCGTTCTTAGACCAATGATATTTGGCCAATTCTGCCTACTTCCATCATTCGTCCCAATGATTTCGGTGACTGAGAAATTAACGCTAGTATTCGACGAGTTATTGCTAGATTGGTGGATCGATTTTGTCTGGTCCCTGGTAAATGCAAAGTACTGCTAAAACTCTTTCTACATCGAATCATAGGCAATTGGTAATTATATTCTAAAGTAAAACTAAATTTAGAAGATTTTACCCTTTCGGACTGTCCGTTGCATCAGTACTGAATGAGCTAATAAAGTGATTAAATTAAATCGTGAAATCAATTATTTTTGACACTAACGTCTAACTATCTACCTTAAAAGCTAAACTGAGAGAATTGCGAAAAGATTGCATTACCTATGTATGGAATGAGCTATTCACATCTGAATCGAGAGTACGCTAACAAAACCGAGAGGAATTGTTTGATACACCGTCCAATCTAGCACCTCACTATAACTATAAATAAAGTTATCAGGAAGCATGATGACGAATTTATCACCTTGACGGATTGAATTCTCTTACGAAGCAAATTAAATTTTCAATTATGAAATATTACCATCATTCTTGATAAGGCGAAAATAAAGCTTAAGCACCTATGGAGCTTATAGTGGTGAATTCTTGGATACCGAGAATTAAGGATTTAATAATTCCTAAATAGAAGTTTTCATAGTACATGTTTACAAAATATTTGAAGGTTATAGAAAATATTCTGTCCCGTACCTGCGAAAAGAAGACTGACAAACTTCAAAGGATGCACCTGCATTTCATGTAGAAGTAAAACAATCTTCACAAAACTTCAAAATGACTGAGAACTAAAGTTTTCGCTCGAATAAATCAGCAATAATGGTTTTGGCCTATTTACTTTATGAAGAAGGCGTTGTTTAAAACTCTTGTCTCTAAAAATGATATGAACAATGATACTTCAAAGTCAATAATGTCCATGTTTGTTGCTTAGCTAATTTCTATTTTAGACTAGTATTTTCAATTGTTCTTGTATCTATTTTGTTTTCAATTCCATAAAACGCTTGTCAGTGAATAACCGTATTTGAGAAATCTGACTAACAATTGTTAAAATTTTACAAAAAAAAATGTAAAAAAAAGGGAAAATTCTATTTTCTAATTCAATTCTAAAAAAGAAAAGAAGAGAAGAGAGACTTTACATGCAAATCGAGTTTGATTCACTTTGGTACATATTTATTAATGCATATTATGGAAGCGGTTATCCGAAATCAAGAAATGCCATTGATAACGATTTTATTGGCTGCTTACAGAACATCTTTTGCTATTTGCATCTAATTACAGTCTGATATGTTTTATAAAACGACCAAAAAAGTTTCTTTGCAGGCCACACTTATGTTCTACTAGGTTGCCTCGGCGACCAACTTGATCGCTTGGAAATAAATACCCCAACTGAATTTCTTATGCATAATTTCATTCATGGAGCCTTAACAAAGTAGTTTTAAAACTTCAAATTGCAAACATTAACCCGCGTTCTTTTCGTAGGCTTGTTATATCACGTTCCTTCTTTGTCTACATTAATGTAACCACGCAACATTAAATTGACGCGGGCATCGTTTTACGTCCAGCAACATGCGCTAATTGGCTTAAAAACAAGCTGATTAAAAGAATTGAAACATAGCAAAGATAATCTTTCATTTAGTGGATTACTGCTATCTGACTTTATATCACAGAAAAAAGTGATGAAAAAACTAGCAGATATTTTCTAAGTCAAAAATGGAGGAAAAAACAAGCAATTAGAACATTTATTTTACAAATAAACGGTTTGAAAAGCGTTGCAACAATGAAAGTATCCTTCAAATATGCCAAAAATTTTTTAATATATTAAAATTAGAGGAAAATCGTTCGACAACTTAATTGATAGTGTTTGAAAACGTGTACTTAAATTGTAGATTTTGAAAATATTTCTTGAAGTGAAATATTTTGATGTTATTAAGAAAAATGCCAAAATTTAGATGAATTTTAAGTAATTACATGGAAAAGGCAATATCTTCCGTTCAAAGAAAGCAATACGTAACTGAACGAAGCACCGGATGAAATTTTTCTTATGGTCTTTAAGAATTTAATACAAATAATAAATCCTCTATGAAACTTATAACAGAAATAAAAAGAACATTTATCCATTGAAACGGGAACAATGCTAGTAACTAGTCACGTCTCTCAAATAATTGATGGAGTTGTCCATCTTACTGAGATGATAGTCAATGAGCTTTCAAGGATGCGTGGGCAAATCTCTACTACAGAAGCCGACGCCTCAGACACAGATCCATCAAAAATACAAAAGACAATTGCAAGTTGAACCGAAGGTCTCGATTCAATTGAAAAAGTTTTAAAATTTTGGAGAAAATAGACTTTATAAAGAAAGCTATTCTAGCTGTAAGAAAAAAAAAATGTCAATTTCCGAAGAGATAATTTTATGTCAGGGCAAAAAAAATTAAGAATTGTCCGATTTTAATGAGTCATGAACACCGAAATGTATCTGTTTTGAGCAGCATTTTTGTTTTAATATGTGATTAATGTATGACTATATTTAAAAACTGCGTTTTTCATTATATACTATACTCCCAAATATCTGATTGCTTTGCTACTGCCAGATATTAATTAAAATTTGTGAGTATTTATGTGCAAAGTTAGACTAAAGTAATCCGACTTAAGCTAATCCGACTTAGGCGCACTTTGTCAGTCTTATTTATCGCGTAACTTCTGTGTATTGCTCTACTGTGAAGCACAAAATGCGCCATATGCTGTTAACACAAGAAAAAGTCCTTTGATTAATATTAAGTACTTACTAATAATTAGAAATGATAGTGAATCCGGAGCAAATAGTCAAAAATTGGGATTTTTTTCGACTGGTTCTGTATATCTGTTCAATTTTTTACCATATAAGGTTGTTACGAAAAGCAAAACCAATTCTTTGTTTACAATTAAAAATAATGGATTTTATTCTACAAAGTAACTGTGAATCATTAGCAAAATTATGCAGAACTAGTGATATTGTATAGAGAAAATCATGAAGTTGTTACACTCTTCAGTTACCTTCGTCTTTTTTTCAGATGAAATAGCTAGATATTTTTCGAAATATCTGAATTAAACACTTTGACGACACATACATTGAAACACTTATCTGTATTCACAAGGAAGTTGTAGTTTGGTATTCATTTAATTTTACATTTTCTTTTTTCCCTTTCATGAGGAAATCTAAATAATTTTTGATTTAGTTAAGCCCTCATTTAATGCTCTATTTTTATTTTAAATTTGAATTCGTGATGAAAATACGAGTTTCTTCTCAATTTTCCATGTCTTTGTTTAGATGGTTGTGTCTAGTCTTTATTTCTACCTATCTTTTATGTACCCATTCTATCTTTTAAATGCATGTATCAAAAATATAATTTCATAAATTAGTACATTTCTTGAGAGTAATTACTAATGCAGCATTTCTGAAAATTTAAACAATGAACCTCCACAAGAAAATTGCAATTTAAATCGAATTAAAAAAACAGCGGGAGTGATCTCTCCTAAACTTTCTCATATACTTTCTAACAAAGTTGTCCTACCCGACCCCCCATCCGCCTAAAAATTTCGGAGCGCCGCGATTGTTATTGGCGTTGTCTTCATAGAACGCTGCAATACGAAAGGGTCAAGAATGCAAGCGAGATAAAATTCGCCAAGTCAGTAAAATAGCGCCACGTTTACGAAGGTTATGTGCCGTAAAATGCGTCTTAAAACATTAGTTGTTATAAATAATATTATCACCACTTATTGTTGCTCATTGTTTCATAACAATAATAAAACTGTCTATCAAATTTTATCGCTCTAGCTATATAAGTTTTTGAGTTATCGTGTTCTCATGAACACGGAAAGACGGACAGACCGACTTCCCTGTGATGGATTTTGTCCAAAATTTGAAAGACACCTACAAATTATGTCTGAAGATCACATACTAAATTTCATTGCTCTAGCTTTAATAGTTTTTGATATATCGTGTTCACAGACAGACAGACAAACAGACATAATCGCCCTCAGGGAGGAGTTCTGATTTTTTGACGATTAAATACTTTCTATTTGTATACTTCTTATATGAGAAAGTAATAAATATGTTTTAGGAATGCTTTGTTTCGTGTTTGTTTCGATCAACACACAAACATATCAATAGTAAAAAGAATATTGTTGCCATCTAAACAATCAAAGCCAGATTATTGTTTACCGTCATTTTTTCCTGATTTTGATAGACAAGCAGTGAAAACAAAGTGCTCTTAAGAAATTTTAGAAAGCAATTGAAATATTTTGTCATTTTATTTCAGTTTTACGATCTTCATACTAAAAGGGAATCGATCATAAAAGGTTTTAAAAACATTCGTAAGCATAATTTTATTCAGAGTCAAGTACTGTAACTAATTAAGATCTGTCAATATTATTTCCATTTTCGTGAAAGTTTTCTAAGGTGATAGTTTATAATAATTGCCATCATATGTGTATATATTTGAAATTTCAGTTTTAATTTTCGGTATTAAAAAGTACAAACTTCAACGAGTCCAAAAATATATATAGCAAATAATAACTCAAATGGACTCGAAAACACAGTACCATCGTCAAATGTTTGCCAAACTGCACTTTTTCAAGCGATTACATATCAAATTTGGTATAAGATATATGAGGGTTAAGACCATTAACCATTGAAACGACTGGCCAAGAGAGTGCTAATTTGGCGACGGAGCAGTACCTTGTTTTCGAGTCTTACAATTGAGTGCACGTAGAGAGCTAGGAACTGCATCATCGCCAATGAATAATGTAATATCTGCTTTTTGTTTCACCGAAAACTAAAACCTCATTTTGTAGAATCCTGTACTTCTGTTTCGCCAGGGTACACTAAGTTGCCGCATTGACACCACAGCGCCAAAGAAAAATATGGGCTGTTAATGTAACAATGTGTCCTCGTAACGTAGTCGATATTTAAATCGAAAATGTATATTAAGTATGCCAAGGCCTTATTAAGTCGCCGATCGCCAAAACAGAGCAAAGAAACAATACTGATGTTATTTATTATAAATTTTATTGGCTAAGTAATTAATTCTTCACACGCTGTTGGCGATGAGGCGACTTTCTGTCAATTAGCTTACAGCATTCTTGGTTTCAAACGCTCTCATTTAGTTTAAGAATATCAAATTACTTTTAAGAAGATATTTGATAAACACCAACATTTTTTCTGAAAGCAAATGCACCACTCAAATGTTTCAGTAGAAATTAGATATATTCTCCCAAACTCTTTTTACAGTTGTCTTTTAAACTCCGAAAACGGAGGTGCAAACGACTTGGTTAATATTGAGACGGAGATACATAATATAATCTATAACGTGGAATATCTTAATTCAATTCCACAAAAATTATTTAAAAAAAATAAAACCCCATACTCTTTTTTTTATTACTACCCTTATTTGACTGGATCGAATTTGATGTTGAATTCAGTAGCGGCGATTGGGTGAAAAAAGTGAGGTGCAATAAATTTACTGATACTTAAAGTACCCGGGAGTATAGGTGGTAAATCGCAAAATTTGCTAGCTTTCCCGAATACTATTTATTTTTTGTAATTCCTAGTTTTAAACAGCTAAAAAGAAGTAAAAATTTAATTTTTCCTAGAAAAGTAGCCCCCGCCCCTTATTCGTCGCCATTCCTTGTATTAATACGGTTATTAAATTCATTATGGTTAGGTTTAAGAATCAGAACATATTTTGTCGTTATTGTTATAATCCAAACCATTCTAGCAGATACGGAACGACCCCATAAGTCCATGAACTCGCAAAAAACTAAAATGTTAAGGGATTTTCAAATATTCGTCGATTACGCGCGCTACAATATGAAGGGAAGAGGATTCTGCCTGTTAGAGTTTGTAACAAGTTTCGTAAATTTTGTACTCCGGCTCAATGGTAAAACGAAGAACAAAATTATTTTATTTTTCAAGTCAGTAGATGGCAAGGACTATGTAACTAATTACAAATTCAAAATTGTTAACTGTTTCCCTGATTTATATAATCTTAGATACTTGAGCCGAACCACAGACAAAAACAGCCAAATCTTAGCACAGTTCGCCAAATCTTAGCAATAGTTTATTAAGCTAGAAAACACCAAATTCTTGTCAGTGCAATGAAAAAAAAATAAAATCTCGAAGTATATTAAGTATTGAAAGTCTGTTTTTTTAAATAAAAAAGTAAATGATCTATATTTATATCCTCGATAGTCAGTATAACATAGCATTTTTTAACTAAATTAATGTTTTCGAATAAAAACATTTTTAGTTCAAATGTTTGGCAATGTATGTGAACATTTTTTCTATTAGTTTTCCTGTAATTATTAGCCTAGAATTTTCTAAATTTTCCCCTTAAATGACAATTTAGTGACATATTATCTCTGAACGAGAAAATATGAATTCGTTTATTTTACATTCTCTTTTTTAGAATATTTGCTGACCGAATTGCCAATAATTCAATGTTTTTTTTAAAATTAATCATCAATGAAAAGGCATTCCGCAACCGAAATAACAACAACAGAAAAACGTTCGATTTGCTTTTGTAAATTTATATGGCCACAAGTTTAATATTGTTAGCTTCATATAATGTCTGAATTTGTGCCGATGTGAATTAAGCCGATTTGAATCCAAAATAATGTCATTATTTAAACTGAATTCGAAATCAGAAGTTTGCCAACATTTTTGTATGTCTAAGTTTGCTGTTTGTTGGATGGCTTCAATTTTTTAAAATTAGTCTATTCTATTAATCACCGTTTCATAAAAGAGTACAAAAAGCTATAACAGTTGAAAGCACTATTGAAAATTAAATTGTTAATTGCGATAAAACGTACCGTTGTCAGAAGTGGAGAATCTATTGTTCCAAATCATTTTAGAGATACGGCTTTAAACAATGCTTTTTACATAATTCTAAACAATGTCCAAAATCATTATTGCTAAGATTTATTCTAGGAAAGAGTCTTTGCTCCGCCATCTTGAGAAATTCTGTAAAAGATCATTCTTGTTCATGATGAATTCAAAAGAAAATCTCCTTGTAACATCTTTTTGACGTTTGTGGTCTTCTGTTCAATACAGGTTAGTTATAAATATCTTCTACAAGCAATGGTCTTTTATTAAATTTGCCATGAAATGTTTCTATCAGAATTATTGAGAGTTTCTTAATTCTTTGGAACCCGAAAACAAATGTTAGCTACAAATATTAGGTTTCCAACTATTTTTTCTCTTATCAAGCAAATTTGTAATGTTTTCTTATCTGAAAATTTAAGTTGCTTAAAAAGCTACATTGGACTAGTGTTTTGTTCCCAATTGATTTTATTTTGAAATGAATACATTGCTTTGATATCAGATTGATAAATTTATTTTTCTCGTATTATTACCCTACTTCCAAACAGTTGCAGTTAATAAATATTGTAATATCTCAGTGCCTGACGAAAGGCTCGTAAATACTACTGATTCCTAGTGATGCTTTAGAGAATTTTTAGTAAGATGGAGAGCTTGAAGAAGAATGAAGTTTGTCTCAGAGATTCACTCTGAGAATATTATTTGGTCAAAATTCAGGAGAATGTATCCAATATCGTTATCTTAATTGCATCTCTGGCATAATGCGTTAGTGTAGAAACCAAATTCACGTAAAATGGTTGGAGTGATGAACATACGGGTATGAATGAGTGAAATAGCGATGTCTTCTCCTCTATGTTTCAACCATGACGGCGGAACGATATAATTAATGGAATATCCCCCAGAGATTCTTGATATTTTCAATTTCTGAATGCTTCAATTGGTTTTTAATAGGAAAATATTTTGTTTTTTGGATATTGTGATATGATATATTTCGCTGCAATCCAATCTAAGTAAGGAGGTGTGTGTGTGTGTGTCATTGCTCTTTTTACGAAACATTCCGCCTTTTTATTCCCAAAAAGATGTTTGTGTGACTTGGGGCTTGCAAGGCAGATAAACCGTCGGTAAAAATCATTAGGGTTTTCTCTGGAATTGTAAGATCGTCAATTGCTTGGCAGATTGTGAGAGCTTCGCCCGTAAATATGGAATTAATAGGATGGATCCGGAACACGAATGAGTTCCGATTAGCATCGTCAGTAATTGAAGTAACATTCATTGACTTGGAAGCATTTGTAACAGTAATAAAAGAATGTTGGGAATTATTATTGATGAATTCTTTAACCCCTTCTCCGTTGGAGTCGAATGTCATGCGACGAAGAGAAATATTGCATCGTTTAAGATGAATTACTCGCTACCTCCACATCTCGTTATATTTCGCGATTATTTTTTTTGTAATTCTAAATATTGCTATGAGATGGCGCAAATAGTACTACTTTCCCGCTTTTCCTCGTTTTACCAGAGAGCATTCGTTATCTCCTCGTAAAATTCTGCTTCTTTTGGAACCATAGAACCTCTGGGGCCTTTTGAGTAGAATAATTTTTATTGTAACAATACTGTATTTTGTAAATTCTTAATTATTTGAACCTTCTAACAATGTTGGGAGCCAGGATAGGTGGAGATACTATGAAGGAATTGTTTCTAATAATAATCTTTTTTTCCTTCTTTATTTATTTCGTTCCTGTATTATTCCATTCCTCCCCACTCTTTGATCCACCTACTTTTTAATTGCGTTTCCCATTAAAAAATTTAGAAAAAATTATAAGAAAGGCGCAGTTCGGGTCCGTACCATAGAATTTTTGTGAAAACTTCGGGACAAATTCATGAAACAAGTGTTTCGTATTGATATGTAATTTAATTATCAATCTCTTTAATACAATATTTACACAAAGTAGTATAATAGTTGCAGAATAAATAAATCATAATCTACCACAGACCAATGCTACATGATTTAGCTATTATGTAGCTATAATACAACTCTGTGTAAAAAGTAGAAAGTTTATTATAATTATTTTCTCCTATTTTATTTTAACTTATAATTCAACTAACTTATTAACTTATATTTAACTTATAATTGCTAGGGAATCTTGAAAGCACTTTTTTTCTCAAATTCAAACTCAATTCGCCATCAATATTTAATGCAAAAGTTACTAGTTAATTATTAACTGAAAAATAAGATAAATATTCTGAAAATATTAAAACAGTGTATTTTCGTCAAGAATACACAAGTGTACAAATTTAAAAATTTTAGGACACGAGAAAGTGAGTACAAAAATCTATTACGAAATTCTATTTTTACAAACATGAAACAAGTCAAATTAAATAAAAACTGTGCGCAATTTTCAGTAAAAAGTAACTAGGCGTTCTGCATTCGGATTTTATTTTGGAACAAAATTTGAGTCACTCTAAAATGTGGAATTGCCTTTTAACGCTTTGAAACGAATGATAAGAACAACTTTATGTTGTAAAAGTAGTTGCTACTTTTTTGAACATATTTACAGTAATAATTCGCCTTCGGTACTTTCTGTTACCAATTTATTTAATTGGCTTGTTCTTGCAAATTTTGTAACGATTTTTATTCTTTTCAAGATCTCTTCATCCTGGGATCTGGACTGCTGAAATCCACTGTGGGAGTAAAGGAGCCGGAATGACACGTCCAAACAGAGGGAAGATGCTACCTAGAAGATGATCATTGGTTATACCATTCTTCAAGCTGTGGTCCAATCTGGACTTCACTTCATTCGTTCTTTACTCTAATTGTGTCAAATTAATTCATGGACTCTTCTTTCCTTTACCTCGAGCAAAGTAGAACCACCATTCCTCTGAAGCAATGTTCAGACTGCCCAAGGACCTCAAACCTCACGCAAAATGTGTCAGAATCATTTCTCACTGTCGAGCACTAATGTGTCCATAGCAGACTGAATTTTGTTCCAACCCACATTTGGGTTAATGTTGATTTATTAGTTTATACCGATTTATAGCTCTAAAAGTTACTCGCTTTTGTTTGGATAAGAAATAACTGCTCTGTACAGAACCCTTTATATCATCTCCACTGGACTGGAATAATTAACAAAGAAGAATACTGCAGACACTTTAGGACTAGTAAGAAAACTGCCAAAGAAACATTTTTTTTCTATTACAAGTTGGTTATCGATAGGTGTATTCTACTGTTTTAAAATGAGCGTTACATGAGCATTATTTATCGACAAAGAATTCAAATATCTTTTTTCATCCTGCAAAAGAAAAGGGACGCATTTTCATAGCTACACAGACTTCGGAGTACCGGCACCTCTCGCAACCGGACGTTGATCATTAAACTTATGAGCCAGATGCGACAGCTGCTTGGTCAGTATGTGCGTTGCGTATTGTTGTCTTTTATTCACTTGGAATAACTCGGGCAGTAGTGATGCCACATTTTTTCGACACATTTTCTGTTTTTAAATGCAGGTAATATGGTCATTATTTATTGACAAATAATTAAAATTATTTTTTCCTCCCGCAGAAGAAAAGGGAGGGTTTTTTGATGCAATCGTGCTGAATACTGTGTCACGCTTCTTTGTAATCGGATTCAAATTCAAGGCTCTTATTTAACTGTATTTGTTTCTACTAGCTAGATCGTGTATATATATGTATGTATTACTTTTATCGTCTTTGCGCTGTGTGTAAGCTAGAGGTCTGTAATTATCTCAAGATGGTGGTGATTGATATAATAAAATTTTTCTTATATATCCTTTTCCAGTCTTCCAGTTCTTCTGTTTTCTGCTGAAATAGCTATAGCTTCTGCTTTTTATAATTTCAAATTCGACGTCTTCGAAATGAAATATATCTGTTTTAAAAGCATCACAGGCTTCGGTGTACCGGCATCTCTCGCATCCAGACGATGACCATTAGAATTATGAGCCAGATGCGACATCTGCTTGGTCAGTTAGGTGCGTTTTCATTTGTAGTCTTTTATTGAGATGGAAGGCCGAGGGAACTTATGATGCAACTTTTTTCCCCACGCATATTCAGTTTCTAAATGCGCGTTACATGGTAATTATAGTGGTTAACACTGTTTTTTCGCCAATGATATTCCAATGATTTTAGGATTTCGTGGCGCTGATTCAGAATCCGGATTTTAGATAGATACTTCCAATTACAAAGTTTCATCATCATATAAGTACGAATTTATTTGAAAACAACTTTTGCTTCTGTGGAAGTTGAAAATAAAAAGTTCAGAAAATTAAATTTTAATACGTTCCCCACAGAGAAAATGTAAATGAGTGAAATGTTTGTCTTACACTCATCTATGCATACACGAAGTTAAACAATTCTGTCTGGAAAACTTATAGAGATGTGTTATTTTTTAAATTCCAAGGGGCTGCTCACAAATTTATATGGAGATGTTTATTGCAGGAATGCAAATTTATTCAACACAGAAAAAAAAGTGAAATGCAAATGTTTGTCAAATAGTATATCAGCCAATCATCACGGATTGAAAATAAATTGTCAATGACACATACTGTTACTCAGTTTCATTTGCAGATAGTTCCAACTATCGACTTCATAAAGAATAGAAGGACAACTTGAGAAAATTAAATTTAAGGTATAAAAGGAAAATAGACTAACATTGAACCAGAATACTGAATTATTTGCTCATCGCGTTGTGCGTATCATTAAGCTTTACCTAAAAGCAGAGGCGATACGTCCTTTAAGTCTGCAGAGTTGCAGAACTCACTAAAATTAATTATTTTAAAAATTCGTATTACTCAATTATCATTTTAATGGACTTAATGCAACATCAGTCTTTAATTTTACCAAACCATTAGATTCATCTATTTATTTGTGGAAATTCATCTCTTTTTTTATATTCATTCATTGATATTGTTTTAAATTTTATGCTTTAACTTACATTTGACACACATTTATGTGATTTCTGCTTAGATTTATATATTGATTACTGTTTGGAATTAAGTTTATTTATTGTATTGATTTAATTTTGTTATTTATGTATATTTGAGACAGTTTCAAAGCGATTTCATTGGTGGGTATATATTACTATTGAAATATAATTTTCACTTTATCTCGTAACCTAGAGCCAATCTGACCAAAAGAATGCCAGAATCGGAATAAGCAACACATAATTACTCTACAAACACTAGAATATCGTTGGCAAAAAATCAGTGTGTACAAGTATTAAAGAATAGATTTTATATCCGCTAGACAAACTGCGACCATTCAAGAACCAAAATAATTGCTATTAACAGAGAAGGAAAGCCATCGATATCAAACGTCCTGGTGCTATTGATGTTTGTTTTCAGACATCTGCTACCTATTCATATATCCTGCAAGTAATTGGGACATGGTTCAAAAGTACGATGTCTGGCCCATGAAAACAGTGGATTGTATCCAAGACGGGACGTTACTCTATCTAAAATAAAAAACATAATGAAGCTTGCAATAATGCGAGCTCTAATCAGGGGCTGTAAAATAGTTTGTTATGGACATGTAAAAATTGACGAATATGATGGAAAGTATACTTCCCACAGTCCTAGAAAAGGCTTAAGGCTGATTTATATTGCAAGACTCTTTTTCCCCATACATCTAATTGTATTCCCTTGACATTTGAAACGGATAATATCAATAAAATGACATTTCGGAGAATTTTATTTTCAATCCGTTTGTTTAGTTCAATCAAATAGAGGCTCCCGTGTTTGAGGACATAGAGGCCCTGTTTCAGGATGATATACATAATTTTGAACCTCAGTCTATGACGAGTACAACACATGAAACTGGACACAAATCTTCAGATTTCCATGCCACAACAATATGAAGCAGTCTGATCCATGGTGGTTGATACAGTGTGCATCAGACTTCAATACACAATATATGTTTCAAAGTACCGTATCTGGATTCAGCGCCCCTCCGATCGCGAAGCCTCGAATATAGCTAGGCTACTATGGTCCCTCAACTTCATTTATTTTAGTTGAATGAAACACGCAGAGTGCATCTATGAAAAGTTAATGACAATTAATATCAGATTGCTGAAAACAGGAATTGTAGGTTTATTATGGAAGTAATTGACAAATATATTGGACTTTATATATACAATATCGAATCACTTCAAATAGGTAAAAACGATATATTTCCATATGATTTCAATCAAAATGTTTTTCTCAAATACTATAACATCATCTAGTCAAGTTTATAACTTTTTTTGTATCACTTTTTCGGTCACCTCGTATATTTCGTGGAAATACAGGCGTATATTATATCAAAAGTATATTATATCACCTCGTATATTACATGGAAATACAATGATAGGCATGAGTCTAGGGATTTTGCATCCAGATTAATAGACTTTTTGATTGGAAGGTCTTTATGTATTTCTTTAGTTTAGGCATCCTGGAAACGCACTGCTTTTACATGGGCGAATTTTCTAATTTGTTTATTTTGGTTTCACAGAACTTCCGTGGTGATGGTTCTCTTCTGTTTTCCAGTGACCCTCAAATTTAATCTATTGCCACATCCAATTGGATTCGATATCAGGCGCCAAGTTCGAAGCAGTTCTTTCTTGAGTACACAAAGCGCCAAAAAGAGCGATAAAGAATAATAAGAACTACAACAACAGGAAAATAAAATTTAATATTTTCAAAGTAACTTTTAGCCATAACATTAGAAAACTCCACTTTAAACTTAAATTAATATCGTCAAACAGAGGGTTGCAATTTTGAAGGTCCATAGCTTAACATTATCACCGGAAGTTGATGGATAAGGCGAAAGTCTTACTAACCGCAAATAAACAAAACATAAAACTTGTCCATAGACAAAACAGAAGTTCGTCATTCAAGAAATCTTTAGGACACTGCCATCAGATCATTGAATGACTTAACTCCTTCTGTCACTCAAAATGGAGTTAAAAGGGCTTTTGTGTTGCCCAGGTGGTTAATTGCGGACTTCAAGATGAGAAGATCACTTGTTCAAGACCTTTTGCCGTTGAAAATCTTCTGTGTCTACGAGACTGGTGGACTAAAAATCTGAAACTCAGTGAATTTAAAAAAGATTGTTTCATTCATCTTGATTTTACAGATTACGTTCCACAGGAAACAATACAGGTAAGCATCCATTTTTATATGCCATGGAGGCCAGGTACGGCGTATAATGTGCGCCTTAGTTTTCAATCTCGATATTGAAGTGTAGGAAATCTAGTTAACGAAGTGGATAGCAACTAAAATTCGGACACAAATAAACCCCTAATCTTATTACACTACGAAAACTAAAGTTTTATATAATTACATAAGCACATAGTTGGGAAATAATGAGATGGCGTATAAACTGCGCCAACCTGATCTGATTGTTCTAAAAAGTTATCTGTCCGCAAAGGGTTAACAGTTATGATGAATCAGAAATTAATATTATTGATACTTTTCTTTTATAGAGTAAAGCTTTTAAACGTGAATCTAATTTTTCTGATTTAGTCCAAAAACTGGCCGTAGATGTTTTCCTGCAATTATGTTTAATAAGAAAGGTTTCGACTCAGAATATGCACATTTATAGTTTTTATCATTAAATTTAACTTAAACCAATTGTAAAAATTATTTCATTGCTTTCTCATCACTGAAAAATGAAATAAACACAGCTTGAAACAGTCAGCAGCAGAAGCTATTTTGGAAAACACAAGGATTGTTGAGCTTGCTCTTGAAAGATCTTATTTCCATGTTGTTATGTTTCTTCTGAAGCATGCTTTTTAAAATGGAATTTCAATTCTGAATAGCAGTTAAACACTATCTCCACTGAAAATTCCACTTAAATAACATAATGTTGATTTTCATTAAAAAATGAATCTCGTGACTCAAATTATTTTCAGATACGCTTTTATCAATAGCATTACCTATTCCGTTAATTTTAAATGGAACTTTTCCAATTTTTCTTATTAAGCATTTATCTAGAAAACTCTGATAATAAATTCATCTGCTGATAGATTCCACGACATGTAGAACCAGTATCTAGAATTTATTAGAAATCGTATTTATGGGAAAAGTATGAAAATGTTAACATGATAAATATTTTGGAAACTAATTTTATCAATTTAAAAATTTCACCATATTATTCTGAAAATAACGTATGTATACTGAGAAAAAATTATTAAAATAGTTTTTTCCCCTTTATAAAAAAAATCAAATATTTCAAGACCACATAGATATTTATTGCTCGTATTTTAGAGAATTAATTTTTAACGAGATAATTTAGTAACTTTTGCTGTAAATTGACGATGTCATTGGTTTTTCATGCCATACCAAACAATGAAACTAAGGTTACTTTTGAATGTGAAAATTATTTAAAATTTCCTCACTTATTGAATAAGAAGCTTGTGAAACTATCATAGATCATTATTACACATTGTGTGCCAATAGAACTTTTAGGTGCATGCCGCAACCCAATTTTGTTAAGGAAGTCGTATTTCAATCTTGTAAACATTTAGTGGACTCGGTAATTTCTTTCTCATTTTTGCATTATTAAATCGTACAGGAAAGAGGTTACAGGGCAAATTATTTGGATACGAAGTATCGTAGACTATTGAATACTTTATTCTCCTCTTAAAAGTAACATAATCTGAAGAAGGTGCTCTAAGTCTTTTAAAATAACTGTTATACACATGCATATAATGGTTAAGATTCTGACCATAGCAGCTAATACGATGCTTATAAGCAACTAGAAAATCATCCGTCATGGTATGACGGGTGCAAATTGAGTCTTCATTCGTGAGATTTCCCGTCAAATTTGACGTGTTTAAACAGATATATATGCAAAAGAAATGTTTAACATTGATTGAAAACAAATAAAATAATCATTTGTTTCATGACAGGTAATATTTGTGTTTATTTACATATTATTTACACTTTTTACAAAGCACTTCTCTGCTTGTCAAACGTGGCCAAAAAATATTATCAAATTATATCATCACGATTGCAATAAATAATCAGATGCATCGTGGCGTCCAAACTATATCACGCGCATGATATACCACTGCGTGATTTATTACTTTCTATTAAAAAACGGAAATTAATTTAAAATATATGATTAATATAATTTAAAATTTATCGGGAACTATTGATCATAACGAGGTAAATTTTATATGAATCGATAGCAAATTTTATTTCACAATTTTAGAGGTATTAAATTTGAAATTCGAACGACAATTACATTTTTAAATTTAAAATAACTGAAATTTAGATGCTCTAACGATGAAATAATGCTGTTTGATTTTGTTGTTGCTGACGTCAGAACGTTACAGGATCAGTGAGAGACGGATCTGGGCTATTATATTAGTAATTCATCTGCTCTGTTACTGGCATCAGTTTCTTGCGGGAAAATACATCGGACCACCACGGCAGATTCCTTGTCAGGAAAACTTTCTTTCTAAATGAGTGACAAATGCGGGGGTCGGCATTTTGCTGGAACTATAACGAAAAGATGAGAATGATACAGAAAGCTGTATGCCATTCAAAAGTTATGCCAAACGGGCTGAATGTTATGTTGTTGCTAACTGCAAAACGAAAAGCACTGTGTAAAATCGACTAAGACGGTCTTTCACAATGATATACGTACTTTCTCTCATTCGCTGTTTAAATTCCTGTACAATCTTAGGTTGGTATCTACAAGTTGGAACACACCAATTTCATCGCCAAAATGGTAACCTGAGGAATCGGGCGGATTAGTTCCATTGGCAACCCATCGGCTAGATTGCTTACGTCATGGCAAGCGTTTTGCGTGATTTGAGTTGTTTACATACTACGCGGATTTTTAAATAACTTAAAATATTTAATTAAATAATAAAATGCATTTTAATTAGTATGATTTAAATTAGTAAATAAATGACAAATAGAACTTGGGTTTATTTAGTGATGATATATTTTTCCGATCATATAATTGAGTGATTTTTTCTTTATCTTGTAATAAAAATCGTTTGCATGGAATTTTTGAAGTTGTACTTGTTTTGAACGCTACTAAGAGCAAATGTTCTGCTGCTAAATTAGAGTAATTAAAAGAAGCTGATGCCGTACATTCACTAAGCTAGCGAAGCTACTAGGATCCCACTTTGCTGAAAGCGAAGCCGCTGATGTTTTTTTAAGTTAAAAAAATTTGCCCGGTGCCCACTTCAGATGCCGCAGGCATCGCGAGCGCTATTTTTCCAGCTTCATTAGAATAATTAAAAGTAACAAATTCCGTACATTCAATGAGCTAGGAAAGCTAGTAGTTCTATTGAAATTCTACATTTTAAACGGGAGATAGTGCAACGACAAACCACAAACACAATGGGTTCGAAAAAAGATTAAACGATTAACTTTTAACTGTGACCGACGGCCGTTTGTTTACCATCTTGCTTTGGCGACTCGGCGTGATGGCGCCGTTTTACTAAGAGTGTGTTCCAACTTGTAGATTTCAACCCAATCTTATTAGATCACCCATTTTGTTTCGGTAATGTATAGTCCTATTCATTTAGCTAAGAGTCAGAGCTCTTGAAATGTTAATGAGTTACTTATCACTAGCTATACTTTCATGTCTAATATTTTTAATGTAAATCTACCATTATATAAAATATTTTAATACTCAAAATCCTTTTATTATCTCACAGTTTTTTAATTAAAATGAAAATATCAATTGAACCACAAAATTTTTAAAAACCGCCGATAGTTAATTTTCTTTATTTATAACAACTGATTAATAATTTATATATTTCAAATTTTCTTAACAAATACTGAAACCAAGAAAGATTTTAATGAATATTTTGAAACAATTAATGAAATAGTTAATTTTTCCTCGATTGAAAGCATGAAAATAAAATAAATCAAGAGTTGTCCTTAATATAAATTGTTTATCGTCGTTGTGAATCGTCTACTTTAAAAAAACTTTTTTATTGTTCCTCCAGAATTCTGCTGATGCATTCTGGCAGCAGTTCTTCGTATTATTCATGTTATTCAACAATAATAAATATTGGGGCAAATTGTGTATGAAATTATCTTTGAAAAAAATTTTTAAAAGAGAGACACAAAGTGTACGGGAATGAAATTTGTGTCGCTAATAATCACTAATAATTTAATAAGGTGTAAAATTAGTTTCTCCCAATTTTTTATAAACTGAAATTTTAACTAAGTTTTGGCCTTTGAAATATTGACAGTGATATTTCTCTTGCCTTAAACAACGAAGTGTGCAAAGTTTGGTTGGATTCGGTCCAATGGTTTAGGAGGAGATGCAGAACATACTCGCACACATACTTGATCACAATGACTTTTATTTATATATGGATCTCGCCGTTGCTTCTAAATCAAGTTTACAAATTAATAAAGTTATATCAAAATAACACAAAATGCGAGAAACTCCCTTGAAAGTCTTGATAGAACATAAATAAGACTTAAAAATTAAATATTTTCGAAATGTAAGTTTTATTTTTTATTTTTTTAGTTTGAGATATAATGTTTAAGCAAACTCCACACTTAGGCAGACTACTGTGCGTGTCAGTAATGAAGGGTAAAACTAAACTGCATCAGCCATTGAATAAAAAATTTTGAAAAAATTATTAAAATTAAAGAAAAAATTGCACGAAATAATAAATACATACAAAATAAATAGATATATTGGAAAGATAATGGCAGAGTAGTTTAAAGTCTCGCCGTTGCCTAGCAACGGAGAAGCTATAAATTTCATTTAAAATCGCGTGCTTCAATTCAATAATTTAATTAAATACTGAAAAAATAATAAAAATTGAAGGATAAATGTCACATATATATATAGTTGGTATCATTGAAAAGTTTGATCTTTAAGATGATATAAAAATATTTTTTGAGAAATAATTTACTCCGAAGTTATTGCCGAAAACCGGTTTCGGTTAATTTCTAACGAACTGACTTTTTAATTAACATTTGCTCTTTGAAAAGTTTACAGGTGTCTTCCCCTTGTCTTAATTAATTAGTGTGCAAAGTTTGGTTGAAATCAGTGCCATGGTTTAGTATCAGATGTGGAACATACATATATACATATATACAAATTACAATTATTTATATCCCACAATTTTCATTTATATTAAGTTTCTTGTATAAAATGATGACGTGTATGAATAAATTAGTTTTAGCTCGTTAGTTTAAAATTACCATAATTCGATGCATGAGTGGAGTTCGCATCTTCAGAGTAAAGGCTGTTTAGTGCATTGGGAGCTCCGTCCCAGATGTTAAGCAAATAAGTTGGTCTTCAGGAATTCTCTGGAATATACTAAAAAAGTGTAGGTTATTTTGCGAATTAATATGAAACAGCAGAGTTCATTTTCATTAACCCTTTCTGTTTTAATTTTTTTTATACCCGTCTAGCATTAAGTAAGAGATTTTGCAAAAAATATTTATTCATTTAAATTTCCAATTAAATTATTTTTTTTCTTACTTACAGAGACTATATTTCAACAAGCCAGATGAACTATCCTTCCTCTACGTATATTTTATAGCGGAGAAATGACTTCATAGAGACTGAAGTTTGTTAAAATGGATCAAGTAGTGTCGTACGTTTGCGACTCGTGTAAGGAAAATATTTCATCCAGGCAGACTCGACATAAAATTTACTGCCGTGTTTCATCGTTGGAGTCCTCATTCGTGTGTGCGGAATGCTCGACGCCCTTCAGCATGGGATACGAGGTGACGGACAGGGAGAAGTCATCTTATGCATGTGAAGAATGCGACAAAGTTTTTTTTTCAAAAATAGGTTTGAGATGCCATTCATACGAACATTCTAATAACTGGCCATACCAGTGTAAAGAATGTGGCAAAGGTTTTGGATGTAAATTCCTTCTAAAGCGTCATATGCCCAAACATTCCGATGAAAAGCAATACAAATGCGATATCTGTCATTCGAAATTCAAATTTAAAACAGGACTTAATACTCACATGAATATACATGACGAGCAGAAATCTTTTAGATGTGAAAAGTGTGATAAAATCTTTCCGTCTAAAATTCGCCTTGAACGCCACATGGCAAAACATTCAGACATAAGACCTCACACATGTAGTTTTTGTCCTTCAAAATTTAAAGAAAAGAGAAGCTTAACTCGGCACATGAAAATGCACGTCAATATCTCCGTTTAAATGTGAATAGTGTCATAAGACATTTACAACTAAATTTTCTTTCAAAAGTCACACGGCTTACAATCTGCTGCTTTTAAAATAATTTCTGACTTAAACAGGCATCAAAGGGAACATGATAGAGATAGTGAACAGAAACATGCATGCTAGGTTTTTATTGAAAGGTATTCTCGATTAACTTTACCGAGAAGATATGTCTTACAAATATGATAAATTTTCATTAGGATTACACATAACACAAGTGATATCTTCTTCTAATATATTTCATTTATATCTCAAGTGGATGTTTCTGTTCAAAATAGACTTTGCTTTGACTGACTAAAATATCTACAAAATCAGTCGTAAGAATAATTATTTCCCTTTGTTTTATTCTACGAGTGAGTTATTTACCTATTAGAATATTTCAGTCCATGGAAAATATAAATCAATTAAAATAACAGTTTTTTAATGCTCTTCTCTTGTTGTTTCGTATATGAAAAAGAAGAGAGAATAAGTCGAAGGTTATTACACTAAAACGAGTGCTCTAACTAAAATATAGCACAATTCATAACGTTTATGACTGCTCGAATTTTTATAATGGCCTTTCTGACTGAACCTACTCATTTTAATTGAATTTCATTTTGATGTACGGGAATTTTATTCTTAATTTATTTTACGAAAAGTAAACACCTTTTTGCGCAGCATAGCCTTTAAACAGGCCTTTGTGACACAAAATACAAAAAAAAAATCAAACCCAACCTATGCATTTGTACAAAATAAGGTTTCTGATCCTTAGGAAGATAATTACTGTTGCAGTTTTAGCTTATTTTTAAAAGATTCAAGATATGTTCTTGTTCTGATTCTTAGAAATGAATTATGTGCTAACTTTTTCGTTTCTTTTTCAAATGTAGAACAGTTTACATAAAGATAAAACCTTCTTTCTGGATGACTTAATATTTTGGTGATTAATTTGGATTTTAGTTTCAATTTTTTCCGAAAGGATTGTTTTTCATCACTTCAAAATGTAATACAGGATAAAGCGTTTCCTTTCCTGTCTTAAGCATCGATATCTTTTTCAATAGATTTTATAAAATGTTTTTATGCTATCCTATGTGTTATCAATAGAAGTTTCAATCACTTTCCATTTATCAAGAAAATAATAAAGCCATTATTGTAATGAAGATCATGATGTGAATTTTTCTTTCTTCAAGTATGTAACTTTCAAAGTTTAGATTACCCTTTAATGCAGTAGAATATAAATGTCATACATTTTATTTTCATTTTTCTTTTCGCTTTTAATGTTGTGCTAGTCGCCTTTTGCCACTAGTTTTATCGCCGATATTATGACACTGTATCTAATTTCAACTGCATATCGTCTCTTAAAAAGCATCAAAACCTATTTCAATTTTTTGAAATTTTAAATATTAGGAAAATATTCAATTTTTCGCAATCAATACCGGCTATTTCTCAATTTTTTTAGCATATAATATGAACATGAGACCGCATGTTTCTACCAGAAGCGACAAAATGAGTATTTTCTCCATCTTTGAAATTTCAAAAAATTGAGATAGGTGGTGTTGCTTCTTAAGCGACGATATCGTGTGTGAAGCTTCATCTCCATCGCTTCCTCATCAAATTATGATAATACATTTAACCCGTAAAGTTTTGACGCAAACTGACTCCATAGTGGTCTAATGGGATTTCGGGAAAGGAAAAAATTATGACGTTTTTCGTGGTAAAGTTAAATGTTTATAGCTCCGCAATGAAACTAAAACCAGAGTTGGTTTTATTTTCATAGAAGAGAGAACGGAGGACATTGAAGACTGTAAAAATAATTTAGAGAATTTATAATGACGGCTTAGTCACAGTCGAGTTAGAAAGTTGTTGAAAACCACGAAGAATTTTGATGACCTCAAAATGACCGATATTCGCGCACGCATTGACCAACCTACTTTCCCACGCTTTCTCTTACCTAACTGTCTGGCGGCCTCAGTCGCTTGCTGCAGTCTGTTCTGAGTGGTACATTAACTGGTTTTTACCCAACCCAAATCGCGAATCAGTCGCATAAATTGCGAGTTACAAAGGCCTACTCCAGTCACATAATCTCAGGATCAGAAAGAGTTACTTCAGATAATCTGAGATCTACTGTCTAATAATCTAATCTACTGTTACATAATCTGAGAATCACATAGAGCTACTTTAGGGGTCTATTCTGGTACCCCCGGTTGGGGTGGGAGTTGTGTTGGGTTCCGTTGTTAACGTGCGGAACCCAACCCAAAAGGGGGTACCAGAATAGACCCCTTAGTCACAAAGAGCTACTTCAGTCGCAAAGAGCTACTTTAGTCACATAGAGCTACTTTAGTCACATAAAGTCACAGTTGAGTAAGGTAAGTTTAAGCCCCTCAAACCCAGCTGCCGTTTCGTAGGCTTTAGCCAAACTACACATGTTCTTATGATTGTGCTGTAATTTCCTAATTTTCCCCCCTCTTGGCTTTTTCTCTTGAGCATACCTTCGAAATGACGTGTTCGTCGTCCTATTTAATCAAGATGTAAACATGAATATTTAATAATATCTATTGCTTTGAGCACTACGTTTGATATTAATCATGTGTTTAAAAATTACGAAATGCCACAACCTGACTGCTGAAGCCTTTTATGTAAGTTTTCACCTTCAGTAATCCACTTTCAGAGGGCGAACAGTTGCGATTTACGATATATTTTAGAGATAAATGTGTGAATTCGACAAGAAGCTTCTTATATATATATATATATATTTGAAATTTAAATTATATTTACAGCTGGAAAATTTTTGCTTCAGTGTAATATATAAATTCCTTGTGACAGAACTGTCACACAACTGATCAAAAGAACTTGTTTGGGGCATCATATCTTACAAACAGGTTCTTGTGCCATAAAACCAAACCAATAGCCCAGTCAATAAAGGTCTTGAAAGGGCAAACATTTGCAGAAAGCTGAATTATACACCGTTTATAGATCCCTACAAAGGAGCATTTTTACAAAAGTCCCCCCACCCGGAGCTTCCCCCCAGCTCCCCTCAAATGATCAAAATGCCAATATCTTCGAAACGGCCATTAGATCTATAACTAATGATCGGATCAAGTTCGCCTTTCAACTGCTTTGTTTGTTATTAAGTGGGCAACAAGAATTGTGTAATTTATATTTATGCTACACCTAATAGTTTTTAGAAATTTAGGACAATATGTGAAAAAAGTAGATTCTTTACATCAAAACTTTTGATTTTTGCTCTCTGTTTTTTATATGTCATATTATGCAAAACTCCTTCATATAAAAGTTGTAACCTACAGTTTTTTAAATCTACTGTTGTAAATTTTATTTATGTGCGATGGTAAAGCAGGGGGAAGAAGAAAGCAAGAAGGTTTGGCAGACTAGGCACGCTAGGATGTTGCCCAGTGATCGCGACGAGTCGTTTGGAAAAGACATTATAACGCATAGTTTTTAAATTGGTACACATGTTCTGTTCAGAATACTAAAAGTCCTCGGCACTGGGAGGGGGGGGGGGCTAGAGCCGCCATCGGGGATTTCATGCCCTCTTTTTAGTTTTTCTTTAATATTTCTAAAACTATTGACTTTTTGAACTACACGTGATACAAAAAAATTTAATGAGTGTAAGATTCCCATAAAGTACACAATACTATTTTTCTTCTCGCTTTAACAATTTCCGAGATAATGGGTCTCAAAATTGGCCGTCATCTTGGATTTCATCCCCCCTTCTTTTGGTTTTTCCGTAATATCGCGAAAACTGTTCAATTTTCAAATTACATCTTAGTGAACAAATTAAAAAGCTTAAAATTTGTTACGAATGCATCCTTTTATTTTTCTTATGGCTTTAATGGATTTTGCGATAATTGTTCTCAAAAGAGATGAATTGATGTATTAAAAAACCTTTAGTTGATAGTCCAGTCAACGAAGGGTTTGAAAAAAAATTACTAAATCGCACAGTTTTGAAAATTCTTACACATGTTTGTGAGGTTTGAACGTACTATAGTTCCCGGCCCCGGGTTACGTTCGCACCACCATTTTGGATTTCATCCGCTATTTTAGTTTTTCTTAAATATGTTGAAACTACTAAATTTTAAAATTTCATTAAACTACCAAATAAAGATCGTAAATATCCCTACATATGTATGATTTTATTGATCTTTTGCTTTTTTTAGAAATTAAAAAGAAAGTTCATCATGGACCACCCACCTTAATATGCTGCATACTTCATTTTTTTAATCGTCCAGCTCTATTTATGCTTACATTTTATTTATATTTGCTGATTTCCTTATATAATACATAAGACATGCCGCAATGGCCTAGTGGTAAGATCTAGGCTTTGGGGCCGGAGAGTTAAAGGTTCTAAACCCGATTCTACTGAAGACCCGCCGTGTATGGAGTCAGTTGCACGCAAAATCATACGTAGTGGTCAAACGTCCTTCCGCTGCTGTGGCGTGGAAGTTTGGAGAATCGGTGCCAGCTCAGGTGTCATCCTCGTCATCTCACCGCTGTTCAAAATGACGAGATCCGTCCCAAAATAGCTCTCGTGTTGCTTCAAGACAGGAGGTGAATATAACTAAACTAAACTCTTATATAATATTGGCGTAGTTCAAGTGAAAGGCAATGATCGAAAATGCAAGCAAGCAATATAGGAAACGGAATTTTAATAATTTTATATTATTAAAATGCGTTCATATTTAGCTATTAACTTTCCAGAATTAAACAAAAATATGTGAAAAAAAGGTTGATGTATTTTTCTATAAAACATAAACCAACATGTGAATGAAATACGACCCACGCGGCTATCAAATATGAATCATATCTATTATCTAATCAGATTACTACTTTAGTTAAGTGACAGCAGAGAAAGAGTAATCTAATTCGATATGTGGTTGGAATTTCAGACGTGAGTCGAGAGGCGATTAACGTGTTAAAGATGATGGTAAACATGAAAGCGATTATAATTTATATTCGGTTAGGTTCAGATCAATCAGTACTTGTTGTATAAGAAATCTGGTACTTCATTAATGTCTTTTTCAACTAATTTTATATGTTTTTGTATCTTTTCTCCCTTTGTCAACATTCTGCTGCGATAAACGATATATATTTTTTCTTCTGATTTTGCATATATTGTTATTGAATTTGTCATATTTCTTGAAAGAAATTTATAAAGTTTTCTCTCGGCAATATATATAGTAGTTTGTTTCAACAGCACAACTTGGAAGACGTATTCACAGTCATATTCTATCAAGATGGAAATTTTCAGGTTTTCTGAAATATTGGCTGCAAGAAGTAATATTTTCTATTGATTTAATTAATTTATATTGATCATGCATAAAATATTTTGACTTGACACAAACTGAATGTGGAAGCCTTTTATATAGAGTGTCAAAGGCTGAGATTTCACCAGAGGCTGATAGCCGCACTGGACTTGTGACAGATTTTCGGCTTCGGAAAACCACAGTTTCGAGAGCCGATATCGCAAAATATCATGCGTGTAGATTTGGCTCGATGGAAGTTAACATCCCATTAGTCGCAATATGTAATATATACCAATGCAGTCTGTATCTATTAGCTGTTCTAAACCCATTGCAAATTGAATTTTTCAAACAGAATACTCATTTACATTCTTATTATGATTAACTAGATCAAATAAACTGCTGCTAATCTGGTGTTTTAGGCTAAGAAAGTGCAGCAATTCAGATATCCTCCTCGTAATTGGGATATGGTTCAAATTTACGATGTTTCCCCATAATAATAATGAAGCGCATCTAAGGCGGGAAGTTCTGTCTGTAGACTATAAATAAACTAAACAGCTTGAATCTGGTATGGTGGTTAGGTCTAATCAGAATTTGCAAAACAGATTATTATGGACATTTATAAATCCAGGATTTGCTGGAAAGTATGCATCCAAGGAGAAGGGGGGGACTTGGAAACCCCGGGGTTTCCAAGTCCCCTCCTTGGTTTCCGTTGATTCCCACAACAAGAAGGTTTTTCCTTGTACACCATATTGTTTTACCGCGTCAATCGATAATGGCATTTCTAAGAATTTTTTAACTACATTTTAGTTTAGTCAAATAGAGCTTTCAATATTTGAGGATAAACGAATTCGTAATTTTCAGTTTTGGTCAGATGGCAAGGATAACACATGAAGCACAACTCTTCAGATTTTCAATCCAAAACAACGTGTGGCAATCTGATCCACGGCTCCCGACCTAGTGAGTACCAAGATTTGATACAAAGTATACCTTTCATAGTACCGTATATCAATCCAGAAACCCGCAGATCGCGAAGAAGAGAAAGCATCTAGGCCACTATGATCCCACAAGGTTGTTTTTTCAGTTCTAGGAAGGAAGCATAGTGAATCTATAAAATAGTTAACGTGAATTAATGCCAGATTACTTCACGACTTCTAATTTATCCTTGGAAATTATGGGGAATTATTATGAATTTTAAACAAAAAAATGGCTTAAATTGTGTGAAAACGTGATTTTCCCAACTGCATTTTAACCAATAGTTTTATAACACATATTGCGACATGATCAAGTCAAGTTTGTCACACTTTTAGTGTCAATATCTCAGCCACCCGGTATATATTGTAGAGATACATATGTTTGAAAAAAATTTGGAAATTTGCCAACAGATTGATGGACTTTTTGATTGAAACCTTTTTATATATTTCTTTAGTTTAGACATCCTTGCAACGCATATCTGTAACATAAACAGAGCAGAAGGTTGTTATTCCAGAAATTTTTAGAATTCTCTCCTCGTATAATTGAATGAATTTACAACTTCTGTGACTCAAAATGTCCTTTTTTTACGGGATTGTGTTGCCGCGGTGTCAAGGTGGTTAACTTTGGATTACAAGATGAGAAGATCCTTTATTCGAGATCCATCAAAAATCTTCTCAGTATATGGGACTGGTGAATGCCGAATCTGAAACTCAGTGAATTGACAAACGATTTTTTCATTCATCCTGCTTTTACAGATAATATTCCACTGGAGACAAAACAGGTACGTAACCATTTTTTTAAACAAATAAAAGGAATAGGGAATCATATTTGCTGATATACTTACTGTCATTCTTACTATACTTTTATAGTGTTTAACTTTTATCTGTGATTAAATATGTTCCGATTTGGCTCAAAAACTGATCGTAAAAGTTATCTTGAGAACATGTTTAATAAGAAAGATTTAGATTTTGATAATTCACATTCATTAAATTCAAATTAAATTATTGGTAAAAATTATGTCATTGCTTTCTCATGACTGAAAATACTTTGAAACATTCAGTATCGGGATCTGTTGTGGTCAAGATTTGGATTTCTAAGAGTGCTTTTGAAACAGCCCATTTCTACGGTGAAATATGGGATCGTTATTTTTCTTCTAAACCATGGTTTTAAAATATTAGAATTTCATTTCTTAATAGCACATAAACAATATATCCTCTGACGCTTACGCTTAAATAGCATAATGCTGATATTCGTTACAAAATTCATTCATAAAAAATCTCACCATTCAAATTCTTTTTAGATACGCTTCTTATCAATAGTATTACCTATTCCGTTACTTTTTCATGGAACTTCTCTAATTTTTACTTATTAAACATCTATCAAAAATAATCTCATAATAAATACATGTGCTGTTCGATGCCAAAGAGCCAGTATTTAGATCACTTTTCTTGAAATAAACTTTCTGCCAATGAAAAGGAGAACACAAATAAATTAGATAAAAAAATTGTAAATTGAAAATTTTATTAATTGCAATAATAATACAGAACGCACTACAATATGATACATGCATAATCAATTTATTTGTAACATAATTTATTGTACACTTTTAGAGGGAGAACAGAATATACAAAGGGAGGACTGTTGGTCACCTTATGAGAAATCCTATTTACGGAAAAAGTATGAAACTGTTCACATGATAAAGAATGTTATAAACCATTTAAAAATTACACCATGTATTCTGTGTACTTAAATATCCTGAGAAAAAATTTGCATATTGTGTTTTCTTTAAGAAGAAAATGCTAAAAAGAATCAAATATTTCGACACCGCACACATATTTATTTCTCGTATTTTAGAGAATTAATTTTAATGACATGAGAATTTAATTAAATTTTGAGGAAAAATGACGACGTCATTGGTTTTTCATCTTATACCGAATAATGGCACTCGTTATGTGACTACTTTTTAATGTGATAATTATGTAATTAATTGAATATTTCTCGGGTATTATATCTGGCCTGCGTAACTATCACAGATCACTATCACCCATTGTTTGCCTTTCGAACTCTTAGGTACAAGTGACAGAAAAATGTTTGTTAGTGAGTCGTATGTCAATTCGTAAACAATTAGTGAAACCCTCTGTCATTTCATGCGCATTTTTACATAGGAGTCTATTCTGGTACCCCCGGTTGGGTTGAGAGTTGGGTTGGGTTCTATTGTTAACGTGCGGAACCCAACCCAACCGGGGGTATCAGAATAGACTCCATAATCCCTCTGAGCGGTTAGATATTTTCATGTACTAGCTTTAAAGTCTTAAAAATATACTTTCAAAGTGAATAATTAAATCTTTATTGCGTTTAATGAAGTCTTTTAAATCTTAAGAATATTTTATCTATGTTAGTTTAAGAAATTATACATACGGACATGAATACCTGCTTTTGAACTCAATATCAGAAATGGAAAAACACGTTTAAAACGCTTAGAGGGTTAAATCTTACAGGAGATAAAGACCACAATTTTTGGAATCTTTGTATGCTTTGGGAAAGTATCTATCTCTTCAATACTCTATTCTGCTGTTAAAAGTAACATAATTTAAAGAATGTGCTGTAAGTCTTGTCGACGAGATGTAATATACTTACGGTACAAGGAAATCCTAATTATCTCTAAGATTTTGTTCCTTGCAGCTATTATGATGCTTACAAACAGTTCCTCTACACTATTAACTGGCACCTGTTTCTTGCGGGAAAATACATCGAAAGACCACAGTCGATTCATTATCTAAATCACTGACTAATGTTCTTTTAAATGACTGACATATGCGGGGTCTCCAATGTGATGGAACTAAACGGAAAAGGTTCGAATGATGCGAAGAGCTTTTCGACATCCAAAAGTTATGCAAAACGAGCTGAATATCATGTTGTTGCTAACTGCAAAACGAAAAGAAACAAGTAAGATCGGAACAGATGCTCTCTCACAATGCTAAACGATACATACTCCCATTCATTGGTTAATTTTCTGCATGAACTTATTAGATTATTCTTTGTTTCCGGAATGTAGATCTCTTGAGATTTTAATGAATAACTTAGCATTTTTGTATCGAATGATAACATGTATGAATAAATTCATTTTAGCTTATAAATTTAAAATTGCTATAAATCGATACAAGACTGGAGAACGGGCATAACAGTTAAGGAGTCAACCACAAAAAGGCTCTTTGGTGCAGTGGGAGATACCTCTCAGATGATAAGCTAATAATTTGACCGCACCAGTTGGTCTTCAGAGACGGCTAGTCTCAAATAATTCTCGGGAGCATACAAAAAAGTGTGGGGTCTTTTTTAAATTAAAATGAAACATTGTCTATCAATTTCATTGTCCCTTCCTGTTTTAATTTTTTACATCTTTGTAAAAATAAGTCATAGCTTCTACAAACAAACCTTCATTATCTAAATTTGTAATTAAATTGTTTTTTCTTATTTATAGAGACTTGAAGCTGTATTTCCACACGTCAGGTGCAACCATAATTCCTCTGCGGATAATTTAAATATTATTAAATTTTCTTCGAAATCGCTAAATTTTTTAATGGATAAATTTTCATATGTTTAATACATGTGTAAGAAAAACTTTTCATCTCGACAGAGGCGACGAAAGATTTACTGCCGTGTTTCATCGCTGGAATCCTCATTCTTGTGTGCGGAATGCTCCGAAGAAGTGACAGAGAAGAAACGACCATCTTATGCATGTGATGAATGCCATAAGGTTTTTCATTCAAGATCAAGTTTCAGATTTCATTCATACGAAAATTCAAACGCATGGCCATACCAGTGTAAAGAATGAGAATTTTTTAGAAGTGAAAAGTGTGAAAAAATCTTTCCGTCTAAAAGCTACCTCAAAGGCCACATCGCCATAAATTCTGACAAAAGACTTCATAAATGTAATATTTGCCAATTGAGCTTCAAATTTAAACAAAGCCTTACTCGTCACAGCAATATAAATGACGATCAAAGTCCTTTTAAATGTGAACAGTGTAATAGGGTTTGTTTTTCTAAATCTCGTCTCAAAGCACACTTGAGGAAACATTCTGACAAACGGACTCACACGTGTAGTATTTGTCCTTCAAAATTCAAAGAGAAGAAACACTTAACACGTCACATTAAAATACACGAAAGTATCTCCTTTTATATGTGAACAGTGTGTTAAGACTTTCATCAATATCATTTCAAAAGGCAACGGCCGCACATTTTGAGCCGCAACTGTCCTTCTGCTCTTAAAATAATTTCTAGGTTAAACAGTCATGAAAACAATCTATATAAATATAGTAAATAGACCTCTGCATGAGAGGTTTTTAATGAAAGGTATTCTCGATTAACTTTTACCAAGAAGACATGTCATAGAAATATGATACCTATTCATCAGGATCATAGAGAGCTGCAGGCAAATGTTGCCATGAGAAGAGACCTTTCAAATCCAGCATTTCCCACGGAACATTCAAGCAGAAATTTAAATATTCATAAGAAAAATTATGTTTTAGATGGCAAATAGCGTTCTTGTTCTGTTTTCTACAGCTGTATCTATATTCTTCGTTACTGTTTTGAATTTATTTCAATCCATGAAATCTAGACGTTTACATATTTTTGGAAGATTTAATATTTTGATGGTTAATTTGGATTTCAATCTGATTTTTATTTCTCAATGAATTGTTTTTCTTCACTTCATAATGAAACGAGCTTTTCATGTTCTCTCATTCTCGTAAGCATATCTATGCTTTTTTAAATTAGATTTTGTAAAATATTTTTTTATAAAATCTGGTTTAGAACGAATTTTCATTCACTTTTTTATCAAGGAAATAATAAAACTATGATTTTTATCAACATCATGGTGTGAATTTTCTTTATGTTTGTTCATTTTAAACGTAATATTCTAATAAATAAAAATATAAGTTTCGAATTGAGTTTTAAAGTTTTCCTACTGTTTTTATTATATTAAATCAATCTATGAGTAGCTGAAATGCCATGCAAGAAATTGATTATCAAAAACATAAAAGAAATGAGAAAGGTCTCGTTTTATATCTTTGTAATCGTGAAATTATTATTAAAATTTAACTCATATTTAATGCTAAATTTGAAAGATGGAAGCAAAGTTATGTGAAAACAATGACTGACATAACGTTTTTCTTCATAGATAGTGGTAAATTCGAGTGTGTGATAATCATTAAGATTCAATTAGATTCAAATCAATCGGCACTAGTTATACAAGAACTCTAAATATTTTATCATTTAGATTTCTTGTACATCAAGTTTTATGCATCTTTTCTCCTTTTGATAAATTTCTATTCATGAGAGATGAGAAATTTTCATTCAATGAGATTTTCTCTTTCTAGTAAAATTTCGCATGTCTCATTTGCTATTGATTTTTAATTATTTTGAAAGAAATTTTCAAGTTCTTCTCTTGTAAAAAATCTTAAATCTGCAGTATTTTATGTTTCAACAGTACAACTTGTAAATGACGTTTTTATGGTCCTATTTGATGAAGATGGAAAATTTCAGGTTTCTTTAAATATTGGCTCTGAAGCTCCAATAATTTCTATTGCTTTGAATTAGTTTATAGAGTTATGCGTTAAATATTTCGACTTATCACTACATGAATATTGAAATCTTCAATATAAAATCTTATTTTATCAATCCATATTCAAAGTCTCAACTGCTGCTATTCCACTAGATGATTTGCGCGATGGACTAGTGGCAAATTTTCGGCTTCGAAAAACCTTTAGTTTGAGAGTCTATATCACACAATATCCTCCGTGTAGATGAGCCTGATGTAGGTGAAAGCATCATTAGTGGCAATATCCAAAACATGCTCATGCAGTCTCATTCAATTAGCTGTTTTCATCCCGTTACAATTTTTTTCACAGAATACTCATTTACTATCTTATTATAAATAATTGTTTTATATATAGAACAAGTTATCAAAACTAGATTAATACATTATAGGAATAGATTTTATATCCGTGAGATGCATTGCCACCATTTTGTATGAAAACAAGTGCTGCGAAAAAAAGATGAAATACGTCGAGATCAAACGTCCTACGGTTCATGTGCTTTGTTCGGAGCAGGCAATTCAAATATAAAATATCCTGTTTATAAATGGGACATGCTTCAAAATTATGAGGTCTATCCCAAAGTAACACTGAAGTATCTCCAAGACAGGACGTTATTCTAAAAGAAGCTAAATTCAGCAGCTTACCATGATGATGAACTCTATTAAGAGGTTCCAAAACAGTTTATAATGGATATTTGATAACTCATAAATTTGGTGAAAATTATACTTACGATGGGGCTAGAAAGGGTTAATGTTGATTCATGCAACAATAAGTTTCAGCATTCACTTTGTTTGTATATCAAATTGTATTCCCTTTTCATTCGATACTGATAATATCCATAAAACGGCATTTCTAAGTATTTTCATTTACATTTTTGTAGTGAAGTAGAAGCTTCCATATTTCAGGATGCATGAGATTTAATTTAGGATAGAATTCGTGATTTTGCACCTTGGTCAGATAAGATGGCAACACTTGAGCCTGAAGACTAATCTTCATATTTTCATTGCATAAAAACTTGAGGCCCTATGATCGATCCAAAGTGGATGATTTAGTGTGCATCAGAGATTTGATACGCAATATATCGTTCGTGGTTCCATACTTTTATCCAGCGGCCAACCAATAACGAAGCCGAGAATGTTACCAGGCCACTATGATTCCCGCTTTTTTTTAAGAAGCAGAGTGACCCTAGGAAAATTTAATGGTAATTAATGTCAACTTCCAGGTTTATTCTCTGGATGTAATGAACAAATATTTTAGATTTTATATCTACAAAACCGAATCGCATCAAAAGTGTTAAAACGGCATACTTTTATCAGCATTTCAACAAAAAGGATCCTCTCAAATACTACGACATATTCTAGTCACGTTTATTACTCTTTCTGCATCAATTTCTCAGTCACCTGGTTTATTATCTGGAGACGCATATGTTTGACAAAAAATTTTAGGAATTTGCCTCCAGATTTATAGACTTTTTGATTGGTACGTCTTTATTATTTCTTTAGTTTAGGCATCCTGGTAACGCACTGCTTTTAACTAAACAGATCAAAATGTTGCATTTCAAGAAATTTTTAGGTCGCTGCCCTTAGATCATTTTAGAACTTAACAGCTACTTTCACTAAAAATGACCTTTTTAAGGCGTTGTGTGCTGCCGCTGTGTCCAAGTGGTTAATTCTGGACGTCAAGATGAGAAGATCAAGTATTCTAGACCTTATACAATCAAAACTTTTCTATGTATGGGGTTGGTGGACACCAAGGTGTCTATGCCGCCCCGGTTGCATATTTACAAACCCTACCCTGATAGAACTGAGGCAGGAAATCGGACAATATGATTGGCTCGCTTCGTCGAGAGCCGATGACGTCGTTCTTTGCTCTCGTGCGTGTACTTTTCATTAGTATAATTCCTTACAGTGTGGGATGTTTTATTTTTTATGATATTTTAAAAAATAATTTCATTTTTAAAAATATTACAACCCACGGAAGAATGTTTTCTGTGCTCAACTGTGGGAAAACGGAGAAGAAAAGTAGGACGACTCTTGTTTTGTTGTGATTGCCGTACGCTACGTGCGAGAGCTGAAAACGACGTCACTGCTCCTCGTAGCCAATGATATTGACTGATTTTCTGCCTCAGTTCTATCAGGGTAGGGTTTGTAAATATGCCCCCCCGGTGGGGTTGGAAGACGTCCCTTTTCCCGTTGTTAACGTGCCGAAAAATTGACGTCTCCCAACCCAACCGGGGGTACCAGAATAGACTCTCAAATCTGAATCTAAGTGAATTGACAAAAGATTACTTCATTCATCTTGCTGTTACAGAATACGTTCCACAGGAAACAATACAGGTAAGCATAAATTTTTAATAAGTTACAAGGACGAAGGAATGAAATTTATTTATACTCTTACTGCTATTCTCATTTTACTTTTATAGTGTAAACCTTTAAACAAGAATACAAATTTTTTATTTGGTTCAAAAACTTAACGAAATTTTTTTCGTGCGATTTCCTTTAATAACAAAGATTTAGATTCGAGATATTTGCATTTATTGAATTTTATCAATGAATTGAATTTAAATCACCTGTAAATTTTTTTAATTGCTTTCTAATCACTCAAAAGTAGAATTAACAGAGTTTGAATCATTCAGTACAGAGAGTTGTTTCGGACAACACAAGGATTGCCAGGGAGGCTTTTGAAATGGCAAATTTCCATTTTGAAATATGTGATCGTTCTGTTTCTTCTAAAGCATGTATTTAAAATTGGAATATCGTTTTTGAATAGCAATTAAACACTATCTCCTCTGAAACTTCAACTTAAATAACATAATGTTCATTAAAAAATTCATTCATTAAGAAATCTCATGACACGTATTCTTTCTAGATAAGCTTTTTATCAATAACATTCAATACCTATTCCATTCATTTCAAACGGAACTATTCCAATTTCTCTTATTAAACATCTATCAACACAAATCTCATAAATACTTGTGCTGTTAGATGCCAGGACATATAGAACTTGTGTCCAAACTTTCTAGAAAATCTATTTACGGAAACAGTGTGAAAATGTTGAAATGATAAGTATTTTGATAAAGAAATCTTTAACCTATTTAAAAATCACACCATATTATTCTAAAAACAACGTATGTCCGCTGAGAAAAAAATTTATAAAATAGTTTATTTCTGTTTCGTTCTGTTTCTTCCAAACCATGTATTTAAAATTGGAATATCATTTCTGAATAGCAGTTAAACACTATCTAATCTGAAGCTTCCGCTTAAATAACATAACGTTCATATTCATTAAAAAATTCATTCATTTAGAAATATCATGACTCGTATTCTATCTAGATAGGCATTTTATCAATAGCATTCAATCTAATTCCGTTAACTTTAAATGGAACTTATCCAATTTGTCTTATTATACATCTATCAACAAAAATCTCGTAATAAATGCATGTGCTGTGATATGCCAGGACATATAGAACCTGTAACCAGATTTTTCTAGAAAACCGAATTACGGAAACAGTGTGAAAATGTTCAAATGATAAGTATTTTGATAAAGAAATTTTTAATCTATTTAAAAATTACACCATATTATTTGACGGAAGAAAATTCAAGATGGCAGTGCTCTCTTACAGGATCCTTCTTAGAAGTCTCACATAAATGCACAATGATTAAATGCAAAATTTATTGCTGAAATATGCAGGGTCCCTATTCTGTTGAAACTAAAAGAAAAATGTTATTCTAAACGAGCTGAATATGATGATGTTACTAATTAAGAACGGAAAGCAACATGCAAGATCGGATTAGAAGATATTTCACAATGCTATACGATACATTCTCTCATTCACTGTTTAATTCCCTGTTCAATCTTAATAGATCACCGCTCCTGTTTCGGAAATGTGTTTTCCTATTGATTTAACTAAGAACCACAAAGCTCTTGAGATGTTAATGAATTACTTATAATTTTTGTAACGAATGATAACGTGTATGAATAAATTAATTTTAGCTCGTAATTTTAAAATTGCCATAGTTCAAAGTTTGAGCGGAGCTCGCACGTCGCAGTTAACGCTGTTTAACGCATAGGGAGCTTCCGCCCAGGTGTTAGAAAAGTACGTTGGCCGCACTAGTTGGTCTTTGGAGGCGGCTAGTCTTAAATAATTCTTTAGAACATACTAAAAATTGTAGGTTCTTTTTTCAATTAATATGAGACATCGGCGTACATTTTAATTGTCCCTTCGCGTTTTAATTTTTTATATCCGTTTAAAATTAGTTAATAGTCTTTCCAAATTTATTTTATTCATTTAAATTTTCAATTTAATTATTTTTTCTTACTTACAGAGACAATATTTCAACAAGTCGGATGAACTATCCTTCCCCTACGTATATTTTATAAAGAAGAAATGACTTCGTAGAGACTGAAGTTATTTAAAATGGATAAAGTAGTGTCGTATGCTTGCGACATGTGTACGGAAAATCTTTCATCCAGGCAGACTCGACATAAAATTTACTGCCGTGTTTCATCGCTGGAGTCCTCATTCGTGTGTGCGGAATGCTCGACGCCCTTCAGCATGGGATACGAGGTGACGGACAGGGAGCAGTCATCTTATGCATGTGAAGAATGCGACAAAGTTTTTTTAGTCGAAAAAAGGTTTGAGATACCATTCATACGAACATTCTAATGCCTGGCCATACCATTGTAAGCAATGTGGAAAAGGGCTTGGATATAAATCCCTGCTAAAGAAGCATATGCCAAAACATTCCGATGAAAGGCATTACAAATGCGACATCTGTAATTCGACCTTCAAATTTAAACAAGACCTTATTACTCACATGAATATACATGACGAGCAAAATCCTTTCATACGTGCACAGTGTAATAAAAGCTGTTTATGTAAAAGTGATCTTGAAAGGCACATGAAAAAACAATCAGACATAAGACCTCACAAATGTGATATTTGCCATTCTAACTTCAAATTTAAACGAGATCTTATTAGACACATGAATAGACATGACGAGCAAAATCCTTTTATATGTGAGTAGTGTAATAAGATTTGTTCCTCCAAATCGAAACTCAAACCACACATGACCGTACACTCTGACGAGAAACCTTTCGAATGTAGCATTTGCCAAGGCACTTTCAAGCGTAAATAAAACTTAAAATGTCATAAAAAGCAGCATGTTGAAGACAGCGATTAACGACCAGAAACTAATTACGAAAGCCATATACTAAAACATTCTCAGGAGAGATATTTCCAAATGCAGAAACTTTCTTTTAAGAATATTTCTCATTTAGAAAGGCATAAAAAGAAGCACGATGAACATGGTGAAGAGACACATGCCTGATATGTTCATATTTTCATTGATGTCTCTCATTTGAACTTCCAATTAAAAGATAATTTTGGAAGACGCATACTTTGAAATGTTTCCATTGTAATAAAAGCTTTAGATTTCAAAGTCATCTTGAAATGCACGTGGCAAAACATTCTGACAAACGGCCTCACATATATAGTATTTTTCCTTCAAAATTCAAACAGAAGAAGCTCTTAACTCGTCGCATGAGAAAACAAGACAATATCTCCTTTTAGACGTAAAAAGCGTGAGAAGACTTTTAGTACTAAATATCATCTTGAAAGACACACGGCCGCACATTATGAGAAGACACTTTTTGTATACAGCAACTGTGCCCTGATGCTTTTCTTAAAAAATCTAGCTTAAACAGGCATAGAAATAATATCGATGAGATAGTGAATAGACAACCTGCATGATAGGTTTTTAATGAAAGTTATTCTCGATTAACATTTAACGAGAATATATGTCAAAGAATATGATACATGTTCATCACGATGACTGAACAAAAGCACTATCTTTCTCATGTAATATGTTTTAATTATATCACAAGTGGATGTTGCTCACCAGAAGAGACTTTTCTGTTTCTTAGAAAAATACCAAAAAAAATCCTGATTTGATTAAATATTTCCATTTGTTTTATACTACGAGTGAATTACTTAACTTTTATAATATTTCAGTTCATGGAAAATAATCAATTTAAATAACAGGTTTTGGATGCTATACTTTTTTATGTTTTGTGTAAGGAGAAGAGAGAATCAGTCGAAGGTTTCTACGCTAAGAAGATAGCATTAACTCAAATATATAGCACAATTTATAGTTTATTTTTACAAAATAAAATTCCTGGTCCTTAGATTCAGTTTTACAGTTGTGCGTTTAACTTATCTTTAAAAGATTCAAGATACGTTCTTGTGTTGTTTCTTACAAATGAATTATGTGCTGAATCTTTGGTTACTTTTTTAAATGTAGGACAATTTATATAATGGTATAAACATATGTTTCTATGCGATTTAATATTTTGATGATTAATTCGGGTTTTAGTTTCAATTTTTTTACGAAAGTATTGTTTTACATCATTTCAAAATGTTAGATAAGGTCTTGCGTTTCTTTTGCTGTCTTGTCTGCATAGATATGTTTTTAAATAGATTTTATAAAATGTTTTTATACTGTCTTATGTAGAATGAAGTTTCAATCACTTTCCATTAATCAAACAAATAATAAAGCTATTATTGTAATAAAGATAATGATGTGAATTTTTCTTTTTTTATGTATGCAACTTTTAAACATTAGATTAACCTTTAATGCAGTAAAATATAAAAATCATATGTTTTATTTTAATTTTCATCTCGCTTTTATTGTTGTATATGTCGCCTCTTGCCACCAGTTAGATAGCCGGAACTCTGTATCTAATTTCAATTCCATATTTTGATGTAAAACTAAATCTCCACGGATTCCTCGTGCAATAGTGATATACATTTAACCCCTTCTTGCTCGGCGTTGCGAGTCATACGTTCTCTTTTTTTTTGCCCGTACGGTCGGCGTCGCATATCATGCTACGAAAAGAAAAATTGCCTGGTTGAAAGTGAATTCATTGCTATTTATACATCTCTCTATACATCGCAATTATTTAATTTTTGTATTTCTAAATATTGCTAAGGATGGCACAATTATTCGACTTTCTTCACGTGAGTTTCACTCGGTGAGATTTCCCGCCTTGATGGCGCAAATATCGACTTTCTTCACCTTTTCTCTGTGAGATTTCCCGCCTTGAATCGAAAATAAAATCATTTTCTATTTTCTGCAATAATAAAAAATGGTTTTTTGGGCCAGAAATTCTAAAACAATCTGACCAAGAAGGGGTTAATCCGTACAGTTCTTGAAGGTCATGCTGATGTTCCGTTCATTGTGCCTAAGCATAGCTTCGGTTCAACTGACGATACTGACGCATGAAATGTCAGTATGTATTTAACATCTAACTACATGTGTTCTTATGATGTGCTGTAATTTCATATTCCCCCTCCTTTGGCTTTTTCTGTTGATCACACCTTGGACATGACGTCTTCGTCGTCCTGTTTAAGCAAGACATAATCTTACACTCATTAAGCATGGTCTTTGACTCTGTGATCTAATTTATGAATATTTAATTATATCTATCGCTTTGAGCATCACATAGTTGACATCAATCATGCGTTAAATATCACGAAACGCTATTACCTGAATACTGAAACCTTT